>JBAMBL010002129.1:0-80326 GCA_037043405.1 Drosophila subquinaria | reverse complement strand
GTCCGATCAGGTCAAGCTATATACCGATCGAAAGGTATCAACTTAACTTACAAATGTGCATACTAAGACTTTTGGAAACTCACCTGGTTCGTGAGATAAACAGGTGTAAGTGGGAGGGGAAAAATTTAAATAATTGGAGCTAATGGGGCCGCTGGAGCCTTTTTGAATTTTCGTTGAATTTTTTACAATTCTCATCAAAAATACGCGTCGAATGACACCTCGATCATCGAAATCGGACAACTGGTTCGAAAGATAATTAATTTTGAAATTTTTAGGGGCCTTTCGAAATTGAGATGAAAAGTCAGTCTGTTTGTTTGTTTGTTTGTTTGTTTGTTTGTTTGGATCAAATCGTTGATTTAGCTTAAATGTTTGAATGAGGACTTGTTCCTGTTAAAAAATCTAGAAACGTTTGTTCTACGACTTTTTCGAAAAATAGCTAGTTTAGCGGGAAATCGCTAAAAACCGCTAAAATTAAAACCATTATAGCAGTCAAACGATAAAAGCTACAGATGCGATCTATATATCGTTAAAAAGGTATTTTGAAGGGCTGTTATGCATACCTTTTAACTTATTTTCTAAAGTACACAGGTAAATTGCTACAGGTGACATAAGGTATTTTCCCCCACATTTTGGCGGTTTTTGAGAAAACGCCGCTAACGATTTTTTTTAAATTTCGATATGTTTTAGCTTGTAAAATTTCTCGTTTTTTGATGTATGACACAAAAAATTTTACCGATAGGTTTGGAAGATATAACCTATTAACTGAATATATACGTTTAACTTTGAATTGGAATAGGGCAGCAGCAACAAAGTGTCATAGCAGCCAGTTTGTTTGTTTGGATCAAATCGTTAATTAAGCTTAAATGTTTGAATGAGGACTTGTTCCTGTTCAAAAATCTAGAAACGTTTGCTCTACGACTTTTTCGAAAAATCGCGAGCTTAGCGGGAAATCGCTAAAAACCGCTAAAATTGAAAACCCCATAGCATCCAAACGATAGAAGCTACAGATGCGATCTATATATCGTTGAAAAGGTATTTCGAAGGGCTCCCTGGCACTGCTTGCAGCGTAATAGAAATTACCTGTTAGCTGAATATATACATTTTACTTAGAGTGGGAATAGGACAGCAGCAGCAAAGTGTCATAGCACCCAGAGTTTAAGAGTGCTGATAGCTTTTGCGCTGGGCATGTGTGTTTGTAAAGGGGACCAGTGTCGCCAAACAATTTGTTTTAGCTTGTACAAACAATAATCAAAGTTGACAAAAAATATTGCAATTTCAAAATTTCTGATATCTTTTTCAAAAATTTCTGATATCCCATAAAAAAAACCTCTTTACGAGGTAAAAGTCTAGTGACGAAAACATTTTCATGCCCCAAAATTTCTGATATCCAATTTTGTGACGAATAATATTAAGTTTTACACATAAATTATTTAAAACAAAATTTTTGCATTCGGCACTGCGCAAAACAGTGAGTGAGTTTTATTTGGTATGAAGAATTGATACATTGTAGCGCAATGTGCCGAGTGCCAAAATTTTGTTTTAAATAATTTATGTGTAAAACTTAATATTATTCGTCACAAAATTGGATATCAGAAATTTTGGGGCATGAAAATGTTTTCGTCACTAGACTTTTACCTCGTAAAGAGGTTTTTTTTATGGGTTTTAATACTTCCAGTTGCCTTGAAGCGAGCAACGGTGAGTTGCCTAAATCTGCGGTTCACTCCTATATTTTTTAAGTACAAATTTTGGTATTATTTTTCCCCTCTGAATGCAATTTTTGCATTAGCTCTCCTTTTTAATTTTATTGTTGACAAACTTTCAACAGACAATATTTGAACTGACTTCTAAGTAAAATGATTTCAAAATATACGTAAGTGGAAGAAATAATAACGGGTGCTTATCTGTGCGGGTTTGTTTAGACCCAGTATCGCTTCAAAAAAGTGCGACACTTATTAGGGCCCACGCTGTATAATGTTTCTTAGGTAAGATATGTGTTGATTTCTCATTAAAGCATTGATAGTTCAAATCATTTTGAATAATTTTGAGTTTTTTTCGCTCAACAGAAAAAACTTCGACCTCATTACGAAAGGGTTCTTCGATGTTTGACAGCTTAAAATTGGGTCAGCAGTTTCGGCCGAAAAATAATAATATTTGTTTGATTTGTCGAGGTAAGTTTTTCTGCAGTCCCTTAAGATATTAAGTTTCACTGCCAATTGAAACAAATTGAATTTATTAACAAATATGTAATTATTCTGAAAATTAAAAAAATTAATACTCCAGTCGCTACGTTTTGTTGTTGACATATTTACCAAATTAAAGAACATCTACAGGAGGGGACGATAAATTTCCCCTTTTCTCCTAGTTCATTTTGAAAATATATTTACAGTTTGTCAAGTAATTGTTTGCAAAGCCTTAAAAATGTAATATTTCGACTTTAAATAAGAAAATAATAGCTTATTATATATATTTGGAAAGGTCATTTAATTTTCGTTCAAATAATGCAAAAATTTCCTTAACCCATTAAGTACCCCTTAAAATATTCGAATTTTAAAAAAGGTCTACTTTTTCAACTTTTTTCCTCGATTTTTTCCAAAAAATGTTGGGATGCAAAAAAATTCTGGAAACAATTCTAAGAGTAACTGCAAAAAAAAATTTTCAAAAATATTTTTGCTAGTATTTTTTAGAATTTTTTGAAAACTGAAAAAAAGGCACTTTTTGCATGAAAATGAGGAAAAATGGGTTAAAATGGTCATTTTTAGGATTTTCAAACAATTTTAAAAAATACTAGCAAAAATATTTTTGAAAATTTTTTTTTGCAGTTACTCTCAGAATTGTTTCCAGAATTTTTTTGCATCCCAACATTTTTTGGAAAAAATCGAGGAAAAAAGTTGAAAAAGTAGACCTTTTTTAAAATTCGAATATTTTAATGGGTACTTAATGGGTTAAGGAAATTTTTGCATCATTTGAACGAAAATTAAATGACCTTTCCAAATATATATAATAAGCTATTATTTTCTTATTTAAAGTCGAAATATTACATTTTTAAGGCTTTGCAAACAATTACTTGACAAACTGTATATATTATTTGAAAATCTTCTTATTTGTGCAACTTAGTGTCCGCGCTAGTGACGAAAGCATCACAAAGGGTGCGAAAGGCGACTAGCAATATACACTCGCCAGAAAAACTATGCGTACAAACTCAATGCGAAACTTTGATTGTCAAAAAATAATACTTGTGTTTATGATATCGACTTGATTTTTTTTTAATGAGCCACACATTAATCATTAATAATTTTACCAATTTTTTTATTCATTAGGAATAAATTTTTTTTTTTCAAATTAAAAAACTAAAATACAACTTATTTTGCCCCAGAAAAAGTATGCGTATAAACTAAGAATTTAACAAACAAGGCACTTATTCATAAAAAAATACGTCAAATCTAGTAAAAAGTTGGATACTCCTTCCTTTCAATAGTTTCTACCCATCGGTTTGGATTGGATTTGACCAATTTTTGGGTCACATCAGTTGATATTTGGAGCCACTCCTCCATGATCCTTCAAACTGCAATATCCTTGGATATAATTGTTCGAGGATGTATTCTACGCTACAGGATTCAAATCTAGCGATAAGGGCGGTGAATACAACTGGTTTTGTGTACTATATAGCAACCATAGCTTGACATTGTGGGCTGTATGCGTGGGGTCATGGGCATTTTGTAATCAAAAGTCCTCTTGGAGCCCTAATTTTATTACGTTTTCGTGTAAATTGTCTTTTAAGATTTGCAAGTAATCCATGTGGTCCATCTTAGATTCTATAAACACAAGGTTGCCCACTTCACTTGCTGCCATACACCCCCATACCGTCACACCGTCATCACCGTGCTTAACGGTTGGAGCGAGTCTTTGTATATCAAAGGCTGTGTCACTTTTACATCGCGCAAGTTTTCGTTCTATGCTGCCAAAAATGCAAAAACTTTACTTTCGTCACTTAAAATTACGTTTTACTTTGCAGTGTAATGGTATCACTGCGGACGGCAGTCCGCGCTAGTGACGAAAGCAGCACGAAGAGTGCGAAAGCGACTAGCATACATATATACACAGGAAGAATGGAAAATTTGCTATGACTGCCCGATCAGGTTGAGTTATATACCGATCGAAAGGTATCAATTAAACTTACAAATGTGCATACTAAGACTTTTTAAAACTCACCTGGTTCGTGAGATAAACAGGTGTAAGTGGGAGGGGCAAAATTTAAATGATTGGAGCTAATGGGGCCGTTGTAGCCTTTTTGATTTTTTTTTTAATTTTTAACTATTCTTATCAAAAATACGCGTCGAATGACACCTTGATCATCAAAATCCGATCACTGGTTCAGAAGATAATTAATTTTGAAATTTTTGGTGCCCTTCTCAAAACGAGATGAAAAGTCAGTCTGTTTGTTTGTTTGTTTGTTTGTTTGTCTGTTTGTCTGTTTGTTTGTTTGTTTGGATCAAATCGTTGATTTAGCTTAAATGTTTGAATGAGGATTTGTTCCCGCTCAAAAACCTAGAAACGTTTGTTCTACGACTTTTTCGAAAAATCGCTAGTTTAGCGGGAAATCGCTAAAAACCGCTAAAATTGAAACCCCCATAGCATCCAAACTATAGAAGCTACAGATGCGATCTATATATCGTTGAAAAGGTATTTTAGAAAAAAGGGCTTTTAGGCATACCTTCAACGTTTTTTTTTTAAGTAAAAAGGTAAACAGCTACAGGTGAAATAAGGTATTTTTTTCCACATTTTGGCGATTTAAGAAAAATCTACACATGAAATCACTTTAAAATATGTTATATATTATAGGCAATTCGATTCCGCGTTTTTTGACATATAACACATATCTGTCAAATTTCGTTTGGACAAGATATTACCTATTAACTGAATATACCTTTTACCTTCACACTACTGCATGTACATATGCAGTATGTACACTGCTTGCAGCGTAATGCGGAAATAAACTGCTTGCAAGTGGTGAATTCTTTTTGCGGCAGATAAATCATTTTATAATCAAAAATATAGAATCGTTTGTTCTACGACTTTTTCGAAATATCGCTAGTTTAGCGGGAAATCGCTAAAAACCGCTAAAATTTAAGCCCCCATAGCATCCAAATGATAGAAGCTACAGATGCGATCTATATATCGTTGAAAAGGTATTTCGAAAAGCTCTTAGACAAACCTTAAAAGTTTTTTTTTTAATTATAAGGGTAAACAGTTACAGGTTAAATAAGGTATTTTTTCACACATTTTGACAATTTAAGAAAAATCTACACATCAAATCACATCAAATATTGCAATTTTAAAATTTCTGATGTCTTATTCAAAAATTTCTGATATCCCATAAAAAAACCTCTTTACGAGGTAAAAGTCTAGTGACGAAAACATTTTCATGCCCCAAAATTTCTGATATCCAATTTTGTGACGAAAAATATTAAGTTTTACACATAAATTATTTTAAGCAAAATTTTTGCATTCGGCACTGCGCAAAACTGTGAGTTTTATTTGGTCTGAAGAATTGAGACATTTTAGCGCAATGTGCCGAGTGCCAAAATTTTGTTTAAAATAATTTATGTGTAAAACTTAATAGTATTCGTCACAATATTGGATATCAGAAATTTTGGGGCATTGATGTATACAGGAAAAATTAAAAATTTGCTATGAGTGCCCGATCAGGTCGAGTTATATACAGATCGAAAGGTATCAGTTCAACTAACAAGTGTGTATACTAAGATTTTTGGAAACTCACCTGGTTCGTGAGATAAACAGGTGTAAGTGGGAGGGTTAAAAGTTAAACGATTGGAGCAAATGGGGCCGTTGGAGCCTTTTGACATTTATTTTTAAAAAAAATTTACTGTTCTTATCAAAAAAAGAACACCTCGGTCATCAATATCCGACTACTGATTCAAAAGATAATTCATTTTGAAATTTTTAATGACCTTCCAAAAATGAGAGGAAAAGTCAGTCTGCTTGTTTGTCTGTTTACTTGTATAAAACCGATGAAATATATTAAATCGGTGAATGAGGACTTGTTCCCGATCAAAAATCTAGAAACTTTTGTTCTACGACGTTTTTCGAAAAATCGCTAGCTTAGCGGGAAATCGCTAAAACCCGCTAAAATTGAATTTACAGATGTGATCTATATATCTTTGAAAAAGGTATTTTAAAGGGCTCTTAGGCATACCTTAAAAGTTTTTTTTTAAGAACATAGGTTAACAGCTACAGGTAAAATTTCCATATATTGTAGTTTTTAAAAATTCGCTTTTTTATATATGGGACATAAATTTTTGCAAGTGGGTTTGGAAGATACTATTTGTTAACTGAAGTCGAATAGGACAGCAGCAACAAAGTGTCGTATCAGCCAGACCTTAAGAGTGCTGTTAGCTTTTGCGCTGGGCAATCGTGTTTGTAAAATTAATATTTCTTTTTCTGGTAATGAAAACCAAAAAAAATATTCATATTCTTGAGAAAATGTTTTATTCATAATTGTGCATTGCAATATGAACCAGTGTTGCCAGACAGTTTGATTTTGCTTGTAAGAATGCGGGCTTTAATTGGTTTAAGCTTAGGGTGTTTTTCTGCAACGATCTTTGACTTAATGTGTATTTATTCTCGATATTATCTAGGCCATAGTACTGACATAGATTTCTACAAACACTAAACACCTTTTGACAAAGCTATAATGTCAAATTTCTGATATCTTTCTCCAAAATGTCTGATATCTTATAAAAAAAACCTCTTTACGAGGTAAAAGTCTAGTGACGAAAACATTTTCATGCCCCAAAAAATTCTGATATCCAATTTTGTGACGAGTAATATTAAGTTTTACATATAAATTATTTTAAAATAAAATTTTTGTTAGTCGGTTTTAATTTTTCTTTTCAGGTTAAAGTTGCACAATCAGTGTCAGCAAAGATTATTGTAATATACATATGTACATAATACGCATATCGTATAAGCATATTCAAATTTAGAGGAGCTATCAACAGTTGCGTCTTTATTTTACTTGTGGTCGAAATACAGCAAAATAAATCGCTAGAACCGAACATAGTCACATACATGCATACAAGTTAATTTTATATACATACATACTTATGTTTATGCATGCATATTTTGCTCAGTTGTGAATTGATTAATTGATTTGATAAACTTGTGTAAATAGCGAAAGAGCATTGGTATACATGGCTTTACCTTTTTTTCTCTCGTAATACATATAAAACAATCAAAACGACAAAAATATAAAAGTATCAATTCAAACAAAACAGAAAACAATATGCACACAAACAAGATGTGAAAACAATCTCAATGATAACGTTAAAACAGCTGTTCGCATTCGATAATAAACTGTTATAGCCCTGAAGCATTGCTTTGAAACTGCTATCGATATCGAAAATCTCTGGCACTTCATCGTAAGCCGTCTGTTAGTGCGCATATATTTTAATATACGGCTTTAAAATTGTTATATAAAATATTCGGAGCCAAATTAATAGTGGTCATAATAATCGATGATTATCATTTGTTATGTTGCGTTACTGTTGTTAAGCAGTCTCGTTTTTGCGTTAACATTAATTATCGATAGTATTTTAATGGACCGATTTTGTCGCCGATGATATTTGGAGAACTAATCATTTGTTGTTGTTTCGCCGCAAGGTTCGGACGTGTATTTCATCGGCGTGCACATTGGAAATCGTTCGTCTCTTTGCGTTCATTTCTTTTTTTTTCTGTGTAATTTTGTTTTGCATACAAAACGCAAACGGATACACGACCACGACGGAGTCGTTTTGACTAACCGATACCGATACCCAATACCCGTGCCCAGGCATCAGCAGATGTGAAATGTGACGGCACGAAGAAGTGTCCGCAATCGCGCAGCCGAGGCGACAAAAACCATTTTGCAAAAAAGAAAAAAAGTGAGAGGAATCGGCAGCGACGCTCACGCGTTGCGCCCCCATTCAAAATAAAAGTGAAAACGTGCAAAATAAATATACAAATCGAGAAAGAACAGCAGTAGTTAAGTCAAACTTTTGGTCAAAAAAAAAAAAAAAAAATGTGCGACGCTGCCGCAACGACAGTAGCAGCAGCAGGAGAAGCTGGAACTGGTGCTAGTGCTGGAACTGGAGCGGGTGACACTGCGACAGCAATGGATGAACAAGCCCAACGTACGCGACAAAATTGTTGTCGCCTGTGCATCGCACCCGCCAGCGAATGCATTTCGATCATTAACAGTTATGCGGCCGATAAGGAGCCGCTGGCCACAAAAATACATAACTGCGTAAATATCAAGGTGAGTTGCTTGACAAAGGGAGTAGGTGATGACAGTTGCCGAAACACATATGTACGTAATACTCATCCACATCGGTATTGACATCGATTCGATTTCTACCTGCTGCTACTACTACTGCCACTGTTCCTCATTCTCATACCGAAACCGTTATACACACTGCTTGCTCCCATTCCCATTACGCTTCTTGGAAGCCGGAGCAGCGGCCGGCGTTGCCACACCCGAGGATGGTGAAGATGATAATGATGATAGGTCATCCATTTAACTCTTGCTAAGAAGCAGCAGAAACAGTAGCCATTATGATTCCTTGCTTTTCTAGTGTGCATGTGTAATCGATAACACCATTTCCACCAAACTCAACAACAACAACTCTGTCCATATAAAACAAAAAAAAAAGAAAAGTGAGGTTAAATACGAAACCAAAAGTAAAATATGCCTCATCAGACGCGAGCTGCTGCTGCTGCTGCTGCTGGCCCCATTTGATTGTGCAAGCGCTGACGATGACGACGACGACGACGAGACCGATACCCCGAGACCGAGACAAACGTTGTTTCGTTTCGTTGCCAGCTGCAGCATTCTCTTTTACCCGATAGCCCCTGTCCCGGTTCCTATCAGTAGTGGGACTTGCCCGTGAGCAACATCATCATCATTGGAAACGGAATTCAAATCGAGCATTCGTTTGTCCATGCCTGTGTGTGCTCCACTCCGGGTTTATGCCGTCTCGCCTGCCTCTGGTGGCTTTGCTTGAAGTGCCAAGTCACGATGCCCGACAATGACGGCGATGGCGGCGACGTCGACAACGACGACGCGACGGCCATCGCTGTTTATTGGTATTGGTGCAACTTTGTCGTTGTGGTTGTCGCTGGCGTTGCCTGTGGCTCGCTAGCTAGCTGCTTGCTTGGCTGGTTTGTCGCTTGCTCTGTTGCTCAGTTCTCGCTGCTCGATTGCCGACGTCGTCGCCGTTGACGTCGTTGTTGTCTTCATCGGCATTTCGTGTGCTACGTTGGCATGAGCTTTGAGCAGCAGTAGAAACCACTGGCAGCTGGCGTGGCTATTGCTGGGATTCGTTTGGTTATTTGCCCATTCCTATTCCCCATTCCCATTTCAAATGAAGGGCAGCAATTTTGAGGCTAGAATTGACCGGCAACCAACAAGAATATACATATAATAAATAATAACAACAAACTAGTATGCTCATTGTTTATTATTTACAAATTTCGTTGCCGCTGCTGCTTCTTCTTTCTCCTGCTGCTGCTTCTTCGTATTTTCATATTCCACTTAAACTCTGCCGCTCGTCACGAGAATTAGCGATGGGTGTGCAAATTCGTGATTGAAGAATAAAATTAAGAAAACCCCACAAGTATATTTATCGAATGTTAACAAGCTGTTTAATAATAACAGCATAAAATTGCAAAAGAAGTTTCCAAAAAATCTGCAATAATTGCGTAATTAATTGTTGTAGACAACTTTAATTGTTTATATCGCAATAAAAACAATTTTGCTCGTGTTTACAAATTTTCGGCTTGTGTGTCCATCGCTAAGCAGAATACACGACACGAATAAGCAGCACAAAACACAGAGAGCAATGAGCGGCACCCGAACGCCGTTGAACAAAAATTTTCGAGGCCGTCGCCGTCAATGTATGTATATGTGTGATTGAGAGAGATAGTGAGCGAGCGAGCGAGCAAGGGAAGGAAGAGACGTGCGTGTGCATGTGTGTGTGTGTGTGTGTGTGTGGAGCTTGGGTCGCGCTTGGTTCGTTTCATATCGGCTGCCGCTGTGCCTGCCCAGCACCAGAGCAATTACGTATAATTTTTGTGCTCGCCTCGCTTCCATGGAATTCTATGTAAGCATTGCTCCGCATGTTATTATTGCTGGTTGCCCAGTTCCAGTTCGGCTTGGTTCAATTCCAAGACCAAGTCCAGGTCTCGATTTATATCATCATCATCAGAGCCAGAGTCCAGTCTATTTCCGTTCGCTCTCATCTGGCCTGACTCAGCCCAGACTCCTGCCGTCCCCTTCCGCACCTATCACTTCATGGCTCTCTTTTCGAGTGCTCTCATGCTTGCGCGCGCGCTCTTGTCGTGTCCTTCACTGGCTTCCATTTGTGACTCCTCGCTGGGCCCATGATATCCGGTGCAGGCACCTCTGGGGCACAACAGAACACAACAGCAGCAGCCGCACAAAAGGGAATACGCAAAGCGAATAGCAAGAGCAAGAGCCAAAAAAATATATACTTTATACATATATAAAGAATGAAAGACTGAAAAATGAAACTGCCTTTTGGATTTGTGGGCTTCGCTAGCTTCGCTTTGTTGCTTGCCTGCTGCCTCATATGTAGCTCTCGGTTATGATTCTTTCAGTTGGCAGCAGGGCACACCTGAACCATGCTGAGCAGGCAACCAACCAACCAACCAGACTGGCAGGCAGGCAGGCAAACCGAGAGCAGAGTCGCCCTCGTCATCCACTTTTCGTTCGGCATTGGCAGGCACAAAATGGTTGCCTGCTTGCTTGCTTGGCTCTTTGGCCTGCGCCCCCGGCAACGACATCATCATCTACGTCGTCGTCGGCACGTTGCTGCTGCGTGTACTTGGTGCTGGCACTGGGTTGCTCTTTGGTTTCGCTTTGGCTCGATTTCATGGTGAATTCACCAGCAAGCAGCACCAGCAGCTCAACCGATACACACACACACTCACACGCACACACCCATACAGAGACGAACTACTTCCATCACAAGCGACCGGCCGACCGACCATTTGGTTGGCGTCATCGCTGTGCTGTGCTGTGCGGTTCGCTTGTTATCTGGAGGCGGACCACATGCACACACACACAAACACACACTTATACCGAATATATGTATACGCGGAGTGTAGAACAGCAGAGGGCAGGGCAGATACAATAAACGTACATGTGAGTGGTTTTCGGTTTTCGGTCTCTCTCTTGAAGCAGATTAACCTGGTGCTCATGAAATGGGCATGGAAGTTGCAGTTGTTGCCAGTTGCCAAGTTGCCTGCATCATCATTGTCCCCGCATCGAATTTCGGATACACATCATCATCATCATCATCAACAAACACAACAACCAACACCATCCAAGCCCAACTCAAGTTCAGTTGAAAAAAAATATATATATAAAATAAACTTTCTCTGATCAGAAGAGCTGGGCTGATGGCCAGGGAGAAAGATGACACTGATAAAAAGCCCTGTTGAATGAGTGAGGCAGCCGATAGCTCACCGTCCACCTACAGACTATTGTCTGTTTTTACCATAGAAACGATAACTTATTTTTTTTCAATTTATCGATTGCTCTGTAAGTGTCAAATGCACTTGACTGGCGTTTTCAACAGTTGTTATTGTTCTCCTTCTTTGTAATTTAATACGACAAACGGTAAAGATCTGCACTGCTTGCTAATGCTAAGGGGTTATTTTAGCGTTGAACACAGGACACACACACACACACACACGTATATGTGCATACTTACATATAAACAGAGAACGACGAATAAGGACACAAAGCAAATACGGCAATGAAGCAGAAGCAAAATAACAACAATATTATTGAGAAGAAGCCGAAACTCGTTCAGGTCCCCGAGACTGAGACCGAGATCATGCGGCGTTGCTGGACAGGCTTTGCCTGAGAGGCTCTTTAATTCTGGCCAGCATCTCAGTTTTGTGGCATCATGGCGGCGCTGATGATGATTGTTGCACCTGGTGGCCAGCAATAGCAGCTGGCAACTGCCGGCAGCTGCTTCTGCATGTTGTTGGAGTTGTTGTTGTTGTTGCTATTGATGGATGAAAGATTTCCTTTTCAACTTTCTAAAAAGGCCTGCCAGACTGCCCAAGCGATTTGTGCCTTATGTCTGGTACGCTGGTCATGCGAAAATGTTTACAAAACTAAATGATCCAAACAGAAAGTAAACTGATTAAAAAAAATTATACAGAAATATAAGTGTTTTGCCATCGAAAAGCTCCGTATCCTCCTACTGCAAGCAGTGGTTATTTCTTTCTTATAGTAAGCAGTGGCTAAAAGTAACCAAGCAGTGAAATTTTCGACTTCACTTTTAATGTACATTCAAACTAAAAAACAATAATGCTTATTAAAGTCAAATGAATCTCATTTTCGTAAATCCCCATATGCCAGAGGCTTCTGCTGTCTGTTGCCACTGTATCCAATTGCGATTTTGCCGCCATCATAGTCGCCACTTGAGAAAGAGATGTGCCCAACAGGACGTCGCTGTGCAGATGTGTGTGTGTGTGTGTGTGTGTATTTGTAAAGTAGGGGGCAAGGTGAATGAACAACATATTATCGAAACCCTTCAAAGCCAAAGTGAGGTGGGGAGATATGTAGTCATCCATATATAGGATGAGAATTTCAGGACTCAAGTGCGTGTACATAAGATATTTGTACATAAGCAAATGTGCATATGTGTACACATACGGCATATGCACAGGACACACACACACACATTAGTTCAAATGGGGCTGGGGAGCCAAGTCATGGGAGCGGGCGCTGCTGTTCTACGAATTACAAAATCATAAAAGCTCACACACGCATAAAGATGCAAAAATAAGCATAACCACAAGCAGTTACAACACAAACATAAATACATGCGTTATTTGCATATGTATGTATGTATTGCACATATCTTGATTATTGCAAGCTGTCAAATGCATTTGCCGGCCCAACAAACTATGATTATTTGCGCTTCTGTTTTGATTTCAGCATTCGTGCTTAAAGATTTCGCAGTTTTGTTATTTATTGTAATTCGACAACGGCACTAACCACCATTTGCTGTCACATGTTATCCACATATCACAATCGTTGTGTTTATATAAATGCGACTCTATTTGATCCAAACCGATTTAACCTGTCGTATGAACTTGATATGTATATGAATTTGAGGTTATTTTATGAAATCAACTCAACTTGTTATTGTCATTGTGTGCAACCCTGAACTTACAAATCTGCTGCAAATTTTTAATACTCAATCAAAAAGACAAAGCAGGTTTCCAGCTGCTCAAGAGTTATTCAGATCTGACAACGCTGCTCTTTTCGGGATTAAACAGATTTCGCTAATTGAATTGCATAATATGATCAGCTGACAATTGTTGTTATCATAAATAAGGGCTGAGACCAAAAAAACATAACTAATATGTGGGAAATACTTGAATGTCAATTCGAATGGGAAAAACTTAAAGCAAACTTGGGAATGGTTATATTCTTATTGCATTCTTATGCATATTAATTACATTAAAGCTTGAATCAGAAATCAAATGTTGTGTTTGCTTTAAAGTGTTAAATACATATAAGGAATCATATTTATGTATGTAGATGTGTCAAAGAATTAATAGACATGCAAATGTACTTCTTTCCAATGCTTTTAGCATACACGTATCAGTATATAAGTATGTATGTATGTAGATACTCGTATTATGTTCAGTAGTATATACTTAATTGAAAAGCCAAAATGGTCCCATGTCACACACAATTAAAACCAAATTATGCACAAACACAAAGGCTTCAGTTTCAAAGCAGCAGCAGCAACAACAACAATTAGATGTTTATATACCTAATATGCGTTAGTTAGCAACACATAGGGAAATACATACATACATACGTATTTACATGGATGGATTGTATATAGAAGGACGCATACATACATGCGCACATAAAGTGCTATCAGGCAAAAGGACATGGGACATTGGATATGCTTTTGAATTGCACTGTTAACTATATGTGGGTGTGTATGTGTGTGGGTATGTGTATTGGTGCAACACAGAGAGTATTGCATATAATTATAAGCAGGTCATTGACATTAACAGACTAGTGCAAGCCAAAGCTTTGAATACTTGGCAATCGACGAAGAAAACCTCAAACCACCGTTGTTGACTGGACACAACAAGGTGAGAGGATTTCAGATACGAATTGAGGATACAACTTGTGGGCTGGCTATTGGCCGATTACATCTGCTTGCATCTTAAATCCAGTTAAATGTCAAAGAAAAACAAAGTCAACTCGCTTTGTACATACATATGTATGTATATACACAAGTATATGTATACTGTTTGATCCTGAGATACCTTATTGTCAGCAGCCAGTATCTTTTTGTTTTCCACCCTCCATTCCTCGATATCTTAACACATCGAGTCGAGCCGGCGAATACAATTATATTTTGTATTAGGCTTTGCGCTTGGAAAATAGGGCAATATTAATGATGTTAATAAAACCTTGTACTCGTTTAATATTTTAAACTTGCCGGCCCTTCATAGTTGATTTGTGATGTTTGAATTTACTTTATTTGCTCGATTCTTTTTGCTTGTTTGCATATATAATATGATTTATCGATTTGAAAATATGGTATATGTGGTTGTATACTTAACCATATAAAATTCTTTGTTTTCTTTTTATGCCCTTTATTCGTATAGTCCAATGGATCAACTTCAACAGTTTAGTGAATTTATTATTAAGGTATTTTTTTATTGTAAGATTCGGCAATTTTATAGTTGAAAACCTTAAATTGAGCAATTTATGAAAATTATTTTTATTAATTTTGATTGTTGTATGAGAAATCCGTTTAGTCAAATGGAAGAACAATTTGGGGCTAAAATATTGAGTTTGTCTTGGTGAGACGCAGACGTAAAAACATATTTACAAATTTATTTAAAAACTTTCAATGCTATTTTAGCTGTAAGGTTTAATCTAAAGATAACACCTTATACCAGCAGTGGGCACGAAATCTGAATTCGGGAGCACTGTTGTTGTTGTTATTTTGCTCGCAAGTCTTTTGTGCGACTTCACAGCGCCGAATAGGCAGAAATTAAATTGGGAGCAGCCGCTAGCTCCCGGAGCCCATGCATGCCCACCGCTGCTTTATACCATTCATTTGTAATAATAAATATGCAAATTTACAGACTTAAAAAGTGGAGTTTTTAAAAAAATGATTTAAAAATGATTTCCCATTCTGATAAATATATTATATTCTATATAATATATTCTGGCAAGGACGTCAACGAGACCGACAAAATATCATTGCTACTACCGATTAAATTCTGAAGCTATTCATTCAAGTTGCACACTTTCCCAAATATGTATAGATTAATGTAAATACTTATTGGCTTTCGTTAACCGCATTTTGTATTATCTATTTGCAGATCACGCCATTGGATCGCCTGTCGCTGCATATTTGTCATGCCTGCATCAGCTATTTGAACTCTTGGCAGAGCTTCAAGAATCGCTGCCTCAGCTCGCAGTCAAAGCAGCGCCAATGGGTGGACATGGACAGAACCAAACAGCAGACACTATTGGGCTATTTGGATTTGAATCGGGCCGAGAATGGCAGCATTGTTGACCAGCAGCAACAGCAATCTGAATTGAAAATCGATACGGCAACATCGGCAGCTGAGAAGGCATCCGCCAACATTTTGGATGGCATACCCTCGCTGAAGAAGCGCAAATCGTTAACAGTCTATGTGAGTCCAAAGCAACAGCTTCAACAGCAACAACAACAGCAACAACAACAACAGCAGCAGCAGCAGCAACAACAACAACTACTACTGCAAACGGCAAGAACGGTGGGCGGGGCAGCGGAGCCACAGCAAACATTGCAGAACCTTTTATTGCAGGTGCCCTTAACGGCGACAATGGCAACGATATCATCACAGCAGCAGCAGCAACATCAGCAGCAGCAGCAGCAACAACAGCGCAAATATCAGCAGCAAACGCAACGTGGCAAGCAAAAACATCACCATCATTATCAACAACAACAACATCATCATCACCATCATCATCATCATCAGCAGCAGCAGCAGCAGCAACATCAACAACAACAACAACAACAGCAGCGACATAGACGCACTCGTCAGCCGCGACGACAGTCGCAACAGGCAGCAACTGTTGCTCAGCGTTTGACCAAATTTAAGCCAAAAGTTTATTTGCCACTTGACATTTCAGTGCCACCCCTGCCGCCACTGCTGCCGACATCAACTGCAACTGCAACTGCTGCTGCTGCAACTGCAACGACTGCAACTGTTGCTGGTGTTGGTGAGGCAGCTGCATCGTTATCGTTGCCATTGCCATTGCCGTTGTCGCAGCCAATTGATTTCAGCCAGTGTAAGAATTCGAGTCAGAGTCAAAGATATGGCAGCGTGTTGCCCCCGCCGCCACCAGTTGCAACAATGGGCAGCAACGTCGCTACAGCAACAGCAACAGCAACTGCAACTGCTGCTCCCGCTGCTACTGCTACTGCTGCTGCATCTGTATCTGCCACTGCTACTGCTACTGCCACTGCCCCAGGCTCAGGCACAGGCTCAATCTCAGGCTCAGGCTCTGCTGCAGTCACAACTCCGCTGCTCATGCCGGTAACGCTGCAGAGCGCCGCCCAGCAACTGCGCTTTTTCAGGCGCTATTCCTATAATGTAATTGTATCGTGCATTCGTAAGCGTCCACATGCCACATACACCACCTGCCACCTGTCTCCCCCCTTTACTAGGCATTTATATATATATATATCTATATTTTCTGTTGCTCAAATGCAATTTTAATAAAAAATTAAAAAATAAATAAGCATTGCATGTTAAACTTATCGATCGCCTCTCGTTTACAGCCGCTGCCTGCCATGCCCATCAAGGATGAGCCATTGGATGACACGGACGATGACTTTCAGATGAAGTGCATTGACGAGTCCGATGACATGATGGATCCCACAATGTTCCTAGAGCGCTCCGAGCACGAGGGCGATGTGCCACTAATGGTAAGAACACAAATACACCACACATTTTTCAATTAATATCAGGGATCGTTACAAATGTGAGTTTTAATATAAATATTATACCAGAATTTTTTTCAAATTTTTATTTAAAACTTACAAAATAAACACTTTATTTTTTTAATCAACAGAAATTAGAAAAACCTTGATTAAAAAAAAAAAATATAATCCGAAAAATTTCTTTATTCAAATAAAATTTCCAAAATAGTAATTATTTTTAAATTTAAAATAATATTTAAGCTCAAATATCAAAATGAACCCAGTCACGTATAATCAAAATTGAAACACATTCATTATGTTTGGCTGAATACTTTTCTTATGATACATAACATGTCTTTAATACTATCGATCTTTCAAGGAAAAATCTTAACAAACATTATTTTACTACAATTGTACTTCTAGTACTAAACAAACAAAAGTAAAACCGTTCAAAGTACGCCCAAAATCCCAAATTCTAAAACTACCTAAGTACCAAAAATCCCATTTGAAATAACTAGCATTTTTGTATCACAGCGGACGGCAGTCCGCGCTTGTGACGAAAGCAGCACGAAGTAGCATTTACTCTGTACTTCTTGAAATTAAAAATAAGTGTTATTTCATAATTAAAATAATATATTATAAGAGTAATGAATAAAACTTTTTCGCAGATTTCGATAGTAAATATAAAGTACATTTTAAGCTTTAGTTTAATTATATAGTCGAACTTCTCTAACTCAAATTTTCTCTAACTCGAACAAAATCGAGTGGCAATAGCGTTTACTGAGCAAATTTCATACAATTCTGATTCCGTAACTCGAACTTCCATAAGTCGAATTTCTCCATAACTCGAACAAAAATATTGGCACGTGCTTCTGTAAATCGAATTGTTTGGGGAAATCAGCAATAAATTGCGTTTTCTTTCTTTCTTTTTTTTTTTACTGTTTAACAAATTGAATAGCTCGCAATTTTAATGTATGATTTTGTAGTCACTAGAGTCTGATTTTTTATTTTTTAAGTAAGCTTGTAAACCCTACAAGATAAATAAAAATAACAAATTAAAAAGTTTACAATTTAACATGAATGAATTTGTAGTTTCTTATAATAGCCTTTCCTCACTGAAACTACATTTCAGCATTTTAGCATTTTTGAAGCAAATGCTACTTCTTTTCTATACATTTCATATGGGAACTAGTGGTGGGGGAATAGTACATTTCTGAGGAATGTAACTACATTTTCAAAAAAAAAATGCGATACTCATCGGAATTCAATCGATGTTTGGAGTTTTTTTTTAAATTGAGAAAGTACTATCACTGAATTTCTCAACTTTTGGCGCCAAATTTCAAACTGTAAAAAACTGTACTGTATTTTTAATTTAATGTAGAATTTTGTAATGATAAAATGCCGCATTTAGCAACAAAAGAAGTCAAAGACTGACCCCTATGGCTACATGAGTCAACATAACACGTTGTCGGTCGCAACAATCATTATTAATTCGTTATAGTTTCTTATTAAAATAAACTAAAAAAGAGTAAATATAAAAGTAGTGCTTATTGGTAAATATTTTAATATTTATTAGTATCTATTGAATTGTACAAGAAGTTTCTGATAAGGGCGCTACGATATGTTTTCACCAACAATCATTTATCAGAATCTAAGAATCCCTGACTCTTGCTGTAGTTGCGCTGAAACCATAAGTACACTGTCTTCAAATTTCGTTAATCCACAGACGATCCCAATCCATAGAGAGCTACGGCAAGCCCTTGTTCAATGAGAGCTCGTTAAAATGGTGTTTTCACTATGGGTTCCCTTTGCAATGGTTTATCTGAATGGTTTGCCAATCCGGAATAGTTGGATGATCTCCTAAACATCAGAGATTCTGTCCCAAGCAGCGAAATTTTCTTGAAATCCTTCCATTTGTTTTCTCGTATTTTTTAATTTCAGTTGTCAAATGAATTTGTAAACAAAACACAAATGTTTTGTAAATGCTAAATGCAAATGCTATGCTATGAGGACAGGCAGTTGCATACTTATCGATAGCACCGATATTTTTATAAAATGTACATTAGTGAGGAAAGGCTATAAAAAAACTAAATAAAAAATGCCCTAAGTCGAAGTCTCCATAACTTGAACTTTTTTCTTGGATAATGGTGATTCGAGTTAGGGAGGTTCGACTGTATTTAAATGTTCAAGTAAAAATAATACCACTTTATTACTATTATATAGAAATGAAAGTCGTCAAACTCGTACAGTTTGAGCTGTATTTTAATTGTCTTCAAAGAGTTTTAAGTATGTACATAGATGTCTGATAACGTGGCTTGTTTTATAGGTCATAAATCAGTCATCATCGTCATTAATTTGAATCATTAGTATTTATTGTACAATTCATAGCTCTTTTTTGTCGAGTTGAGTGAGTCACATGTATGTATATGTATATGTACTTGTATTTATAATAGACAGGTATATTTATTATTTATATCAGTTATATAATGCGACTTTTCCCCATCTGCTCTTCCTGACAGACCTCCGACTATGATTATACGGCGCAGCATGGCGTGACGGCGGCTGTGGCAGCAGCATCGCTGCCACCGAACGCTGTGGCCAATGTGGCAGCCGCTGGGGACTCGAAGGTGGCCAGTTGCCGAGCCTGCAGTCTACAGTTCTCGACCAGAGCGAATGCGCGCCGCCACGAACGGAACTTGCATCCGAATCTGTTCCAGCTGTCGACAGACTCGCCAAATAACACGCCAATCACAAAGCCGACGCCGGCACTGGCGGCCGCATTGGAAATTCAACGTGCGGCCGCCGCGGCAGCGGCAACAGCGGAGGCAACTAAAGCGGCAGCCGGCGGCAACATATCGACACAGA
Source organism: Drosophila subquinaria (assembly GCA_037043405.1). NCBI lineage: Eukaryota > Metazoa > Arthropoda > Insecta > Diptera > Drosophilidae > Drosophila > Drosophila subquinaria. Next base: position 60,407 of record JBAMBL010002129.1, on the reverse strand, counting down.
AGTACCGCCAGGTGGTCATGAACACGTTCATCAAGTGCGAGAACGGCGGCTATGACTACGACAATCCGGAGCAGTATCAACAGTTGCTCAGCCGCGAGAAGGTCGAGTTCATCCAGGAGAATAACGAGTTTCTCGAGCAATATCAGACGATGACGTGTCGATGTTGCAACAAGTACTTTAGCACCTACAAAAACTTTATGGCGCACGTGCGCAAGAAGTATCCGTTGTTGCCGCGCAACCTGTGCTTCAATTGCCTCAAGATGAACGACTCCAAGGCGTTGTTCATATCGCATCTCAAGAAGCGCAACTGCATCAATTTGTATCGCGTGCTCAACGCCTTGCGACTCAAACAGCCAAATTTTGCCCATGCCACGTCATCCGGTGTGGTTGCAACCACTGAGCCGCCGCAGCAGATGCAGCAACAACAACAACAATTGGTGGTAACATCCCTTGAAACATCAACGTCGGAGCGACCGGAGAAGCTGCGCGCCAAGGAGCTGCTGGTGAACAAACTGTACGAGTGCAAGCTCTGTCCGAAGGGATTTCGCACGAAGCACGAGTTCCGCACCCACGTCTATGACAAGCATGCGGATGTGCAGCGCAAGGACAACAACTCGATACAGTGCAGCTTCTGTGGGCTGGACTTTGCCGATCCGGTGGATCGGCGACGCCATTACAACAACATGGACTGCATTGTCCGTCTGCGCTGCATGACCTGCGATGCCAAATTGGAGACGCATCAGCGTTTCCTCGACCACGTCTATCAGGATCATTTGGGCGGTGCCGTGAGCAGTGATAATGCCTCGACCGCCAACAGCGTCATCGACCATTCGCCGGGGAAGCGGAGTCTGCTCGGTGCCCTTGGCATTGGTGTGAGTCAGTCCTCCAATGATGAGTCCCGCAGCAGCAGCACCAACAACAATGCCGCCAATGCACCAATAACTTCCACACCGAAACTACCAACAACAACATCAGCGATGGGAGCTGCTGCTGCGGCTGCAACCAGTGGTGGCTCCACATCTGGCAGTCGAGATGCACCCAAGTCCCAGTATTTCTCCCGCATGCCACAGGTCTGCCCCATTTGTGGCCAGCAGTACAACAACTACAACAACGTGCTGCGCCACATGGAATCGAAGCATCCAAACAAACTGCCCGAGACATACAAGTGCGTGCGATGCGGCCTGGGCTATCCAAGGATCTCATATCTGCGCGAGCACATGATCAATGTGCATGGCGTGGACAAGAATCGCCATTCCGGCGGCTTTGAGTACATTGTGAATGCGGATGCCGTTAAATTGGCCGATGGCAGCACGCCGAATGTCTACACTGGACGCTATGATTATGTGATGAAGGATTTGATGTCCATAACAAATGGTGGGACACTCGGTAATTTTTTTATTTTCGACCCCCCCTCGCACCGTCACGCATCGTCTATTGAATCATCCGTCGTCCTCTGTTTTGACCTGTTTGTCCTGTTGTGTCCATTTTGTCCAACATCTAGACATACATACTGTCTACATGCCTTCCATGCGACAGCCAATGATTGAATAAGATTAACTAACGAAAATGACGAGTTTCTTATTGTTGATTATTACAATTTTCTACTCTTAACATAAAAAGCTCTGCAAGGATAACAGAAATTTACAATAACAATTACAGTAACATTGCACTATTGGCAAAAAGTCAGTTTTTTTTGGCATTAATTACAATTTTAAATCTAGAGTTTTCAAATTTGGCATGAACCTTAGTTGAACTAAAATAGAACTTTGTTTTTTATACCCTGGGGGTATATTAAGTTTGTTCAAAAGTATGTAACAGGCAGAAGGAAGCATCTCCGACCCCATAAAGTATATATATTCTTGATCACCATCAACAGTCGAGTCGATATACCCTTGTCCGTCGGTCCGTGTAAACGAAAGGATCTCAGAGATGGTAAGACGTAAGATGCTAGGACCACCAAATTTGGAATGAAGACTCCCTATGATGTCAGGCAGAACAAGTTTATGTTAAAATTGTGCCACGCCCACTGTGGGGGCGTAATTCATCAAAAACTGACAGCACCTTTTATTTTGACTTTTAAGTTTAAAATTTTATTTTTTTTTATACCAACGGGTGTGATCATCATGGTATTTTAATGGCAATTCTATAAATAGAACAGAATTAATTCATTTAACATTTCGTCTGCAAGAATGTTTATCGAATTTGTCATCTTCAATCCAAGTTGCGGAGTGGTGGAAGTGAAAAGTGCTCGGCCAGCGAAACGGGAGATCGAGGTTCGAATCTCGGTTCTGTCGATGCAAATGATTTTTAATTATTATTTTTTTATTATTTTTATTTTTTTATTTTTAAAAGTGATTTAAATCACTTATCTTATTATATATGTATGTAGCTGCCACAAAAACGATAGGTCGGATAAGTATGAGAATTGCATGAACATCACATCTGCGGCGTGCCGGGGACTGGGCCCAGGGTATATTACTGTCGAGTGCACTCGACTGATCCGCTTGTTTATTTTTTTATTTGGACCACGCCCTAACTTTCCCCTCCTCATCCGACTATAAGAAAAATGTGTGAAATATTTATGGAAAATCCAAATATAAAGCTAGAGACCTGAAATTTGGCATGAATCTCAGATAGGCTAAAGTAGAATTTAAAAATTTTCTGTTTTTTAATTGGACCATTTACAACCCCCTTTTTCTAACTGACTCAGTGAAAAAGTAAAATTTGGTTTTATTCACTGAAATATCAAGCGAGATATCTTAAACTTCACTTGGTTGCTAATTAGACTTCAATAAAATTTAAAATTTTTTTGGAATTATAGTTTGACCATGTGTTCACCCCCATTCCCATCTGACTCAGGGAACAATCAGATTTTTCTACCATATCTTAGCATACATTTTACCGATATTTTGCAAGAATGCGCAAAAGAAATTAATAACATTTAATACTAGAGGCTTTAATTAATAACTTGCCATATTAAATTGCTTGCGCCATCATGCATTTTTTAAGTTTTTCTTAAAACACATTAAACAAAAGAGTAGATAACAACAACTAGACACAAAGTTTGTTACATATTACAACAAAAAATTATTTATATATATTGAGCATCATTTTCTATATTCAACTTGATTTTTTTTAATAAAGCTTTATTAGTTTACGCTTGAAACACGATGAACTAACGGGTAAATTTTCAAAAGCATGTGTTTTTACAAAACAGCTGACTTTAGAGAGTTGCCACAAAAGAAAAGTTGCCGCCCAGCCCAAAAAAAAATATTTTTTTAATCTAACTGAAGTGCTTACATTCAATAAATAAAGTCACATTTTGAAAACACTTCCATCAATTTTTTGACTTTATGCCAGAAAAATTGTCAAATCGCCCAATGTGCATTGGTGAAACTGTTAGCATTAGTGTTATTCTTAAAATGCAAGATATGTTATTTTGTTATTCAATCAACTGACTGTTTTTGTTGTATGTTGTTCTCCTTGAAATGATGAAAGCTAATTTCGTGCGGAATCTATTATTTGGTTTGCAGATGATGACGAGGACGAAGGCGGCAGCATTGCCAAAAAGATGCGACTCGACGACAGCAGCAACAATAGCAGCATTAACACAAGCATTGCCAATCAGCAGAAGGAGTGTCCCATTTGTAATGCCGTGTTCAGTAATAATATTGGATTGTCGAATCACATGCGTTCACATTACACGGCCTCGTCGACGGCAACAAATGCAGCGTTGGCGGCTGCCAATCGAATGACACCCAAGTCGCTGACAATTACAGCAACGCCTCCACTTGAAGTGACAGCCACAGCAACGACGGCGACAGCAAAAATATCTTCCTCCGCAAGCAGCGCAGCAGCAGCAGGAACAGCAACAACAGCGACGGCAGTTAGCACAACTGCAACAGCAACGGCAATATCTGCGATAACTGCGATAACGACGACAACTAAAGTGCCGCCGGCAATGGTAAATCAAACGCCACAGGAACAGGCCGTGTTCCGTCGCAGCTTGGATCAAGCGGCTGATCGACGATTCCGTCGGATGCGCTGCCGCATCTGTCAGCGCAGATTCAGCTCGAAGAAGTCGTATCGCTATCACATGCTGACCGATCATCAGGTACAAAATGTGCAGTTCATCAAGTGCAAGTTGTGCAATGCCGAGTTCGCCTACGAGAAGGGACTGAAGGTGCATCTCTTCAAGGTGCACGGACGTGCCATCAAAGATGAGATGATTGTCAAGCAATTTGAATGTGATGTCTGCTCCATTGTCTACAGCTCCGAAATGGAGCTGCAGCAGCACAAACGCAGCGTTCACAAGTCACAATTGGGCTCGAAGTCATTAGCATTATTATCATCATCATCGTCTACAGCTACTGCTACCTCTGCTGACCTGGCCGAAACATCCGCCAGTGCGTTAGCTGCCCTGCCATTGTATTGGTATCAGTGCAAGTATTGTCCATCCAACTTCAATACCAACAAGAAACTGGCCATCCACATCAATTCCCATGATGAGTTCGATTCCAATGATTATTCCTGCAAGGATTGTGGCAACGTCTACAGCGGACGCAAGAGCCTCTGGGTGAGACACAACACAAGTTTAACATTACAAACTCACTTTATATTAAATGGGAACTTTTCATTCGCCCAATCATACCTCATACTAGAGGTGGAGAACTATCGATAGTCGGCGCCATCGTTAGCCGAAGATAGAAATTTTGAAGCCATCGATAGTCGACGATAGTCTCGAACACAAAAAATACATATTTGCATTGTATTTCAAATCCCATAAAAAAACCTCTTTACGAGGTAAAAGTCTAGTGACGAAAACATTTTCATGCCCCAAAATTTCTGATATCCAATTTTGTGACGAATAATATTAAGTTTTACACATAAATTATTTTAAACAAAATTTTGGCACTCGGCACATTGCGCTAAAATGTCTCAATTCTTCACACCAAATAAAACTCACTGTTTTGCGCAGTGCCGAATGCAAAAATTTTGTTTAAAATAATTTATGTGTAAAACTTAATATTATTCGTCACAAAATTGGATATCAGAAATTTTGGGGCATGAAAATGTTTTCGTCACTAGACTTTTACCTCGTAAAGAGGTTTTTTTATGGGATATCAAAAATTTTTGAAAAAGACATCAGAAATTTTGAAATTGCAATATTTTTTGACAGTATAGCTTTGTCAACTTTGTTTATTGTTTGTACAGCTAAACAAACTGTCTGGCAACACTGGTTCCCTTTACAAACACACATGTCCAGCGCAAAAGCTATCAGCACTCTTCAACTCTGGCTGCTATGACACTTTGCTGCTGCTGTCCTATTCCCATTCAAAGTTAAACGTATATATTCAGTTAATAGGTTATATCTTCCAAACCAATTAACAAAACTTTATGTATGATATATCAAAAAACGCGAAATTTTACAAGCTCAAACATATTGAAAATTAAAAAAAATCGTTAGCGGCGTTTTCTCGAAAACCGCCAAAATGTGGGAAAAATGACCTTATTTCACCTGTACCTTTTCACCTAAGTACTTTAGAAAAAAAAATCGAAGGTATGCTTAAGAGCCCTTCAAAGTACCTTTCCAACGACATATAGATCATATCTTCTATGATTTGGACACTATGGGGGTTTTTAGTTTTAGCGGGTTTTAGCGATTTCCCGCTAGCACTATCGACACTATCGATGGTGAAGCACCATCGAGCCACCATCGATAGCAGACGTGCACTTTAGATAGTTGTCGATGGTTTTCTTGACGCGCAACTCGTCACAGAATGGCTCGCAATTGGCATCTGCATTTAAGTTTTGTGTTTAATAATTATATATTTTTATGACATGGATAAGAAGAAAGTAACGGAACTAAACCTAATACAAATTTAAATGTTAATATTTATTTATGCCACTTCAGTCGAGTGCGAGCGCATATCTTTCACTTTTTAACGGGCTCTTCCTTTTTTTAAAATGGTTACAAAATCGAAACTTAAAGTAATTAAAAACAATTTCTTGTTTGTTTCTTTGTAGGTGCATCGCTATAAGAAGCATCCGCAGGTGCCCGACCCGGCGGAGTGCACGCTGTGCCGCAAGATGTTCTTCGATCGCCAGATGCTGGAGAATCACACGCCCACCTGCAATCGCAAGCCCATCACGGCGACGGGAGCACATCAGCAGGATCAACAGCAGCAGCAACAGTTGCAATTGCAACAGCAGCGTGGCATATTCAAGCACAAGACGGGCGACGATGACGAGGAGGACGAGGATGACGAGCATCTGCAGCATCATCATCAGATGATGCTAGATGATGTTGCTGGTGCTGGCAATGTTGCAAGCGATGGCAGCAATGGTGGCAACACTGTGGCAGCTGTCGCCAGCAATACAAACACGATCAGTACAAGCAGCTTTAAGATACGCATACCAGAGGTGGCATGCACCATTTGTGGGGCACGCTTCACCGATCAGGAGATGTTCAGCAAGCACATCCAGAAGCACGAACAAGAGCTATATGTGGACAATCCACTGGCAGCCATGTTCGATGATGGTCCGGCCGATGCGGGACAGTTTCAGGTGGAGCGTCAGAATGAGAATGGGGAATATGCGTGCGATTTGTGCGCAAAGACTTTCCCCCAGGTGATTGCGCTCAAGGTGCATCGCAAGTGGCATTTCAGAGGTGATAGCAAGCAGGTGAGCTTTTTGGGCTTGTGCAGCGAGGTGAATTTGAATCTCAGTTCAAATCAAATCTGGATCCGAATCGATATCGAAGAAATAGATCCATTTCCCCTAACGTTTGTTGTTTGTTGCCTCCGCACCAGTCGCAAAAAATAAACAAAAATCAAAACCAACAAAAGTAACCAACACAAAACAAATGAAAAATACTTGTCAACAAGGCTGCAAGCCGGGGCTTAAACCGGTCCAAACCGGATCGAACTTAAAAACATTGCATTTTTTTTTTATCAATATTTTTATTTACCTAAAACTGAAAAGAATTAAGAAAATCTTATCAATTTCGTTGTGTTAAATTGAACCAATATTCGAATCTTGTTAAAATTCTATCGATCTTTGTTAACATTAAATTTTAAGGTTTGCGGCCTTGCTTTTCACACAACAACAACAACAACAACTTCAACACTTTCAACAGCAACCATTGGTGGTGCTGCTGAATGAAAAGACATAGATTAACATAACATTAACTAATTCGAATTTGATATTCCAATTTAGAATCCCATCATCGACGGCGAAGCGACAATGCTGAACAACAACACCAACAACAACAACAACAGCACCACCAGCAGCAACAGCAATTCGATGCTGCATCTACGCGAGTTGCATGCGGTGGGTCTGATGCCCAATCAACAACAACACCAGAAGCAGCAGCAGCTGCTGCAACAGCAGCAACAACAACAGTCTCAGTCGATCAACAACAACAACAACACCAGCAACAGCTCATCGACCAGCAAATCGATGAAACGGAAACGTGAACTGAAATGCGAATATTGTGCCTCAACATTCATTAGCAACAACAACCTGCGTCGCCACATGTACGAGCTGCACAAACATGAGGTCAGCAATCTTCCCGAGCCGCCAGTGATTGAAGTGGATGAGCCGCTGTGTTGTCGTCGCTGCGGCGATTTACAATTTGAGACCAAGGAATTGTGGATCGAGCACAAATTGGCGGATGCGAAGGTGGTGCGTCCATTTTGTCCATTCCAATGGGGCTGTGATCTTTGTGGCGAGTATTTGTCGCGCAAGGAGAAGCTCATCAATCACATTAACAATCATCTCAAGGAGGAGGTAATTGTAGTAAAGACAGAGGCAACAACAGCAATAGCTAAAAGCACAACAACAGCAAAGTCAACAACAACAACTGGTGGAGCAGCTGCAGCAACAACTGCAACTGCAACTGAAACAACAACAGCAGACAAAGGGTTAAAAGTCAAAGAGATTGAAAGCAAGAGAGGGGAAAAGTTGAGCAAATCGCGTGCTAATGATAATGTCGAGCAACAGGAGAAGGAAGAAGAGGACGATAGTGATATGGATGATGATAGCGATAGCGATGACGATGATGATGAGGAGGAGGATGATGATGATGATGATGGGGAGGAGAATAGCACAAGCGATGATGACGATGATGATGATGTCGACGATGAGGATGACGATGAAGACGATGAAGAGGAAGATGTGGTTGCAAAGCAGCAGCAACTGTTGCAGCAACCTCAGCAACAGCCAAACAACAGCAACAATAGCAACCACAGCAATGCAATTGACAACGATGATGACGATCTCATTGAGGAGGTTATCGAAGAGATTGACGATGACGATGGCGATGTGCATGAACAACATATTGTTGCCAGAGCAAACGCAAACAACAATAAAGTCAACATGGATTATACGTGCACGGGCAACGCCAAGTTGAATGGAAATGGTGGCAAAAAGGCAAAGTTGCAACATGGGCAAGTGCTGATCATGCATAGCTCCGAGGAAGAGGAAGATGTAGATGATGATGAATTGGAAATGGCAGAGGCAGAGGCAGAAGAGGAGGATGAAGAGGGAGTACACGTGGGGGAAGTTATGACCATTGATGATATTATTGAGGAAGATGATGGTGAGGATGATGACGATGTGGTTGATGTTAGTGGTGAAGTTGTTGAAGAGGATGACGACAACGACGATCGTGATCATGATGATGATGTTGATGAGGAAGAGGAGGAAGATGAAGATATCGATGAAGACGACGATGACGATGGCGATGGCGATGGCGACGTTGATGTGGGCAATAGTCGTCGTAATCGTGTCGATGGTGGTCGTGTCCACATCGCTGATGCTGGTGATGATGATGGGGATGGTGATGGTGATGGTACATCATCATCCGAGAGCGAGTCGACAACGACAACCTCGCATTCGCATTCAACTGGTGAGCGGCGTAAAAAAACTGTAGTTTCATCAGCGGCACATGGCGATGCCGCTGATCAGTCTAATTCCAGCTATACGTGTGATCTATGTCAACTTTGTTTCGATTCTCAGGAGCTTCTGCAGACACACATTAAAAGCCATTTTCTCAATGGGCCAATGGCGGGCGTCAAGAGCAAGAACAGCAGCAACGGCAGCAGCAGTGGCAGCAACACCAGCAGCAACGGCAGCAGCAGCAGCAGCGGCGGCGCCGCCAGCAGAAGCAACAACAACAACAATAATAATAGCAACAACAATAATAAAAGCAAAACCAAAAAGTCCGACTCGTTGAATGCTACAAAATGTGGCGGGGGCAGTGGCAGTGGCAGTGGCAGTACAACAACCACAGCAACAGCCACAGCAGCAGTAGCAACAACAACGGCAACAACAACGACGTCGACGTCAGCAGCGATTGCGACAGCAGAAGATGCTGCAGCGAGCTTGAACTGAGCTTCAAAATGTACAAAAATCAACAACAAATAAACAAAACACAAAAATAAAAACAAACAAACACACACACAACAATCCACCTCCATTCACAACGCATTCCATCAACACAAATAATATCATACACACACACAACAACAACAACACACGCACACACCCACGCATCAACACACACACACAAACACACGCATGCATATGTATAAAACGTAAAGCGCAAAGCAAATAGATTCGCATGTATGTGTGTTAATTTTTTTTCTTACTGCTAATTGTAGTTGTTAATAAGCTTATAGCTTATAACACACACACACACACATATATATACATATATGTATACATTTATATAAAATATAAATAAAAAAGTATTTCTATATAAATTTATATATATGATATATCTATAAATATATAATATGTATGTATATGTATGCAACTGAAAATATTATCCATCATACACGAAGTAATTTTTTTTTAACAATGTTGAATTAGTTGGTATCACGCACACACATACACTGACACATATATTTAAATTACCTCCAGTTATACTTTTGAGTTTTTAGTTAGTCTAAGCAAAAAACACATACATATGCATATACATACATACGTAAATATAGAAAATACGTACGTACACACATACATGTATAGAATGAATACAGCAAAACATATTTAAGAGGATATATATGTGAAATAATAATAATTAATTAATTACCATGCGTCAAGGCAAGGCACCAAAGCAACAACAAAAAAAAAACAAACAAACTGTAGAAGTGGAAGCTGAAATGAAAGAAAATGAAAGACAAGAAATTGAAGTAAAGGAAACAGCAAACAAGTTAGCTTCAATATTAACACAAGGAAAGAAAAATCTACATTTATTTATTATTAATTTTATTATGTTTTTAATTTCTTTTTTTTTTGTTTCCTGCCGTTTGGGTTTGAAAAACCTCTAAAAGTAATTTTCTTTAAATATGGTTTAAGGTGTACGGTTATTGAAAATGTATGAAATTACCTCAAGACGTTTCCAATTTAAAAAATAATTTCAATTTTATTTTGTCAGTTTTGGAACCGTAATTAATTATTTTGAAAATTTATTATTGTCAACTCTTTCGACTCGCATAGTTTTAATTTACTATCAGAGAAATGCCAATTAACAATTAACAACAACAACAACAACAACAACACACCCAAGACGCTCCTTGAATTTTAAAGCAAAAAGCTTCAAGGTTCATTCCAGTGGTCATAATATATCCAAAATGTTACTGGATATGCTGCTAATAGTATAGACAAATACATAATGTAAAGACTAAACACTCATACACACACACACACATACATTATACAGTTGTTCGAGCAAATTGAATGCGTTTCAACTGGGTTTAATTTCGTACTGAACACTTAATTTTTGCCATACACACGCGCATACATAAACACACACATACAGCATTAACACTTCGATTCACATTATACATTTAGTATGTAATTTGTATATTAATTATTTATATGAAATAATGCATTTTCACAAAACAAACTGAATCAATTGATCCTGCATTATTCTATAAATCATATTCGTATGTATGTATGTGTAGACACAAACTTACACAGACTTACAGGCAGAAAGAAAAAATATTATTAAATTAGTGCATACTGCGCATATGTTAATTACGCTTACGAATTAATTATTGCGATTGCGGACATACCTTTTACTTGTATAATTAATTTAAGATTTATGTATGTAATTGGAAACTAGATTAAAACCAGATACAAATAAAAAGAAACATGAATGCAACAAATTACATATGCATCTCTAATTGAATACCATGAACGAATTGTTTTTATTTACTATTAAACTAAACGCTTGAAATTTGCGCACGCCGCAAAAGTCGATGACAGTTAACTAGAGTTAACGTTACTAGAGCTAAATCACGATTTATCAAAACCAGCATTACCAAGAGAAAGAAGCAAATAAATAAAAGAAAATGAAAGGATACCGAAAACAAACGGACTTCGTTATTACAAAACAGCAGAAATTATATTTATTGATTATTATTAGAGGTCTGCATGAATGAGCTAAAACGAAGTTTGTGTCAAATAAGTTGACATCGTTCATACGGAGTGACACGAATAGAATGAGTGAGAAAGCTACTTTGTTTTGACTTAATTCGAGTTTGATTCAAATTTCGATTTCATTTTTAAGAAAGAAAACAAAGAAGAGCAATATACAGCTTAATATTGGGTTGGGGAAAAAGAAATGTCGTATTTGTGACCGAACTTTGACGCTTTATTTAACATACTTAGAATTTTTCGATTTAAGTCAAATATGAGCCGTTTTGTTCGCAAACTTGTTACCATTTTGAAGGCAACTTCAATATCCCCCCCTTATAAAACCCCCCTGCTAATTTGCAAAAAACTCAAACAGGCAGTTTTCACAAGCCTCTTTTGTGGCCAACTTAGGATCACCAAGAGCGTTTTGTAGAACCGGAAGAGATGATAACCACTTGGTGCCAGGTCAAGACTTTACGGTGGGTGCGATAGGACATCCCATCCGAGCTCCCGTAGCTTCTGGCGGGTCATCAAAGATTTGTGAGTTCGAGCGTTGTCCTGGTGCAACACAACACCATTCCTATTGACCAATTCTGGCCGGTTTTGGTCAATCGCCTGCCTCAAACGGTCGAGTTGGTCTGGCCATAGTTAAGCCGCTCATAGTGAATGATTCCCTTCCAATCCCACCAAACACTACACCAGAACGAAGTCGTTCGAACCAACGCTGTGCCGTGCGAATCGTTACAGTGTCGGGCCCTTAAACTTCACAAATTTTTTCAGCAGCCTTCGTTGCATTTTTACCTCTCAGGTAGTAAAAACGTAAACTATGACGAATTTCTTGCTTGGTGGACTCCATCTTTGACGCGCTATATCTTGAGACTGAAATATACGATCACAATACTGTGAAGGAGACACTTGTAGTCGTCTTTAGTATGACCCGTATAGTATGACCCGATGCGATTAGTACATCACAAGATATGTTCAAGTTTCGCCATCTATTGACAAAATACGACATTTCTTTTTCCCTAACCCAATATAAATACAATTTATAAAATCAAAATCTAATTTTTATTTTTAATAAGAGTCTTAAATATAAGTTTGCATTTGAAAACAGAATTTTATTGACATTGTCTGTGTTGGTGGCAATAAAATAACGCTTCTTCATTATTAACACAAAATATTCATATGCAGCCTGTTTTGTATTTGAATTTGGTCAATAACGACGACAATATTGGTAGATTATAACCAAGAATGAAATCTAAAATTGTTTTTATAGACGTAAATTAGATAATGTTTGTATTTTTTCATTAATATAGAGGGAGGACCCACGTAAAAAGTTCAAAAGCGATGGGTGCACCCAATACCCGCTGTGCTTGCGTGCCATCGCATATTTCTCCTCTATTAACATTAATATACATTTCATTGCCTATTCTCTCCTCTTTTTCTGCAAATCAGTTCTGCATGTTCATATTTAAATTATTTACTAAATCGTACTCAATCGAATTCAATTCAAACCCAGTGGCGCAAATTCGCATTCGAGAAACGATTACGACCATCATACTTCGAAGCCGGTGTGGCTTCGAATTCATACCTTAACATGCATTACTTTTCCATAAGGTTGATCAATTCGACATCGTTCAAATTATTTCATTTCAACTCAAATTTTGAGTGAATTCATTCAGACCTCTAATTATTATTTTATATGAACATTGCCATTTTCTTTTTTTCCTGCCGTTAGTGCTAGAAAATTGGCTAAGAATAAATCGCGACACATTTTACGATGACAATGAACTCGTCGCGATAGCTAACTATTGATTTTTCATAGCCCAATACTGCGATGCCCGCGACGTTCATTTAGTTTAAAAACGTAAATTGAAAGTGAAAAGAAACAAATTGCTAGCAATTTAGCATAAGTAAAGATTTATTTGCATAAGCATTATTTAACAAAATATCAATGTACACACACTCGCATCGAATCAATTGCCATACAAAAATGATTTGTTAGCCATTTGGCAGAGGCACACAAAGCTTAAAATGTTGTAATTATTAAGTTAATTATATTTTATGTATGAATAGTTAGCTGAATTAGCTATTTGGTCTAGTTTGGTTTCAGTGACATGGTTGTCATAGGTTATCAGGTGGATTACAAGACGAATTTATCAACAAACATCACATATAATTGGGTAAAACAAATGAAAAGAAGAATTAAAATATGTATGTATATTGTATATGAAGGAAACTAAAAACATTTACAAGTTGTCGTTCAATGTTAACAAAGAGCACAGCCGACGATGCTGTACAGTGTAATACGTACAAATAGAATCTAATTGTGTATTTTGTTACATAGATAGACATAGATAAATAATTATTCTTAAACAAGGTACTACTACGGCTAAATGGTGCGTGGGCGAGTCGCAGAAACAGCATTGCCAAAAATACTATCAAGTCAAATCCGATGTCTCTAGGAGTACTGCGTATGTGGATTAACGTTAATCATCTCCATGTTGCTGCTAAGTTAGAGAGAGAGAAAGAGAGCGGGAGAAGTACGTTCGATTAGTTCAAGTTTTAAATAAAACAATCAGGAAAAATAAAAACAAATATTTAATCATAACTGGCGCTGATAAGCCGACGAAATATTGGTATACTTATCGCGCACCAAGTTAACTCGTTAATTTGACAGCCAGTTGGATAGACATACATATTTTGATGGGACTTGAGAATATGAGCTTTAACTCAACTCAACGCTATGATATGGGCGGGAAATGGAAAGTATGTATAAGTGTATTGATAATGATGAATGATCAATGAATAATGGCATGTAACAACAACAACTACAAATACAACAGCATTGCAAATGGCACATATCGTGTGGCATGGCGTGGATTATGTCTGGTATCTTACCTGCGGCTACAGCGCATATGGATAAAGAGCAGCGCCAATCCAAGGGTCACACAAATGGCACCCACAACAATGTAGGCAATGCCCAGGAATGGATTCTTGCCGCCCAGTACGGAAGTTGTCGATAGAATCATGCGTTTGGTGCCATCAAACGAGACCACCGGATAGTCTAAAGAAATGTTATCATTAATAACTATTAAGCAATTATGCAAAGAACAACAATACAAAGCTTACTGTAGTTAATATCCAACGTGTAATTGCCGGCCTTAAGACCCTTGGTAAATTGATTTTTTGTTTGGTCCAGGCGACGATACAATTTGCGAAAGCTGGGCAAGGCGGCGGTGCGCATCCAAACAATAAGATCCTCGTTTTGGAAACCATTATTTTCGGGATTGCTCACGTCCAATTCATCGAGACTCGTCTGCCAGAAGAGTGGCTTGGCAAATCCCTCTAGTGCCTTTGACAAGTTACCCTCAGGATTACGGAACTTGACACGCTTATCCGAGGGCCATGCAATTCCCGTATTTAGTAAATCAATTTTCACGCCATCTTGGCTCAGGGTCAAAGTGTCTGCAAGTCACAGATATCAAAATCAAGTTGAGAAAACCATATAGCAATTTAAAGTGTTTTTAATTTACCATTAAAAAGAGAATTGGCAATGGCACCGCAAGGCGCAATGGGTTTGCCATCGTCCGTATAAGCAAATGGCGTACAATCCGAGCTGGGCGTTTGCGAGAGGCGACCCAACAGTTGCTCATCGTCGCGCGATTTCACATAACGTCGATGATTCTGATAGTAATTGGTTAGGCCATAGTACATGTACACATCGCCCTATTTTAGAAATGCAAATTGATTGAAATTGCAAATTGATTGAATAAATCATTATTAGCTTAAACTTAATCATGTTCTGTTGATATGTATATTCGGTGTTTATTATCTGATCGAAATGCAATTTTCAGCACAATCTTGACTCTTGATGCCAATCAAGAGTATATAAGTTTATGTAGTTTTCCTTTGATAAACCGGTCAATATTATTATTGATTAATTGATACATACTGTGAAGTCCGCAGTGAGTGTAAAGTTAAGCTGGCAGAGGCATTTTGAGCCAGTTGTGTTCTTTAAAATGTCGGCGCAGGTCTGACTTCCACCAACTTGCTGGCATCTGGTGTAATCGATGATGAGCTCATTGGCCGTATTCGAGAAGTGCAGCAAAACGACGCCAATGGGAATGAAGAGCACTCCAATCACAAAGAAGGTGGGCAGGACGGTTCGTGCCGTTAAAACTGGCTGCCAGGCGGGTAGACGTTGTTGTTTGAAAGCCGAATCTATTGGATAAACATTTCATGAGTTTTGTTGTTTGTTGTGATTCATATTTCGTTAACTGGTTGAGTCGAAAATAACGAGCTCACGGAACCGAGGCTCGCCTTCAATTATCGATTACCCTATTAATACTTATTCGTTGGTATTTGTACTTGTATTAGTCACTCTCTGATTTCTTATCATGAGCACACATGCACTCACACCCGCATACATACATACATACATATGTATGATGGTCAAACTGTCTCAGTAGCAGCAACACCAACAACTTGTTACTTGGGTGTAAGTTCTTCTCTGTGCATACCTACATACATACATATATATCTAAACCAACTGAGTTTTCACCTGAAGGTCGTTTTGACTTCGAGGCTGCGGTTTCCTCGTTTTCCACATTTTGCGTTGACATCGCGTTTTAGACACACAGCAGGCGGCCACGTCCTGTAATAAATAGACAGGCTAGCAAACGCGAAACTCGACTACACGTCGCAAATACGCTCCACCAAATACGTAAATAATACAAGAAATTTCGCGATAGGAAACCTGTTTATCGATACACATGTGTATATCGTTCGATAAGAAATATATAAATACTAGAGGTGGAGAACTATCGATGGCACTATCGGCACTATCGATGGTCAAGCACTATCGAGCCACCATCGATGGCAGATCTGCACTATCGATAGTGAGCGATAGTTTTTTATGACGCTCAAAGCGTCACAGGAAGGCGCTCTTTTGGCATCTGCAGAGCTTTGGAAACATTTAAGTTTTGTTTTTAATAATTATATATTTTTATTACATGGACAAGTTCCTTACTGTAGTCAAAAAAGGTCAAGAGGAACGTAAAGGAACTGAACCGAGTCCGAGCGCATGTTCAGTAGGCTGGACTAGAGATGGGCATGGGCCTCCTTTTTGAGGCACGGCACGGCCCAAGCACGGCTGGTAAAAACTGAGGCCCAACACGGCCCAACACGGGATTTTTTTAAATAGGCACGGCACGGCACGGGCACGGCACGGACAAAAACTTTATTCATTTTAGTCACTTCATGGCGTCACTTTTTTTATTATAATGGCATCAATCGTGCTATCGATGTTGTAAGTGTTCGCAAATTGTGCGATACATCGATGAATTCTACAGCTCAAGCTGACAAACAAGCGATAAAACTACGCCAACTTATCGATAGTACCATATTTAAGTTCAAAATCTGTACCGTGCCTACCGTGCCTCCCGTGCCTCCCGTGCCTACCGTGCCTACCGTGCCTACCGACTTTGGCACGGTAAAACACGGCAATTTTTAATAAGGGGCCCAACACGGCCCAACACGGATTTTTTTTAAATAGGCACGGCACGGCACGGACACGGCACGGCCCATGCCCATCTCTAGGCTGGACAAAAAGATTTAGATCGTCGAACTTTGGCTTTTACAACAGCTAAAAGCGAAACATTATTATTGATAACGAATTTTATTTGATTTTATTTTTATAATACCTAAATTAATACCAATTTCAAATTTCAATTTGAATTTTATATAAAAATTTATAATTTTTGGAACTTAAAATACATGAATGCTCAAATTAACTCACTATCGATAGCTATCGATGGTTTGAAAAATAATATCGCTGACTATCGATGGTGCCGACTATCGATAGTTCTCCACCTCTAATAAATACCAAAACAATTTAGTATTAAATTCAACACTGCTGTAACTGTAACTGATGCACATATTTCTATTGCAACATTCATAATAGAAAACCAATATAAAACACGAATTTACAAACATTTTAACTGGAAAGCCACTTAAATATATATTTACTATGCTATTAAATACTCTTGCTCCTACAAAAAATGCAATTAGAATTTATCATCGATAACAGTTACCTTACGAAGTTACCTCTGGAAAATATGCCCGATAAAAAATAAAAATTACTTTATTTTATTTATTTTCAAAATTCATTGTTGTGTGTAGTTATCTTTTTTGGCTTTAGTTAAATAATTCTGTACGATTTTAGCTGTTAGTCAGTTATTCACCAGCACTGCAAAATAACATCGCATGCAGCGATACAATCGGTAATCCGCGGATTATATGTAAATTCTGTCCATATCTAACAGCGGCGTTTTCGGGTCAAAACAACAAAAAACGAAGAAAGGAAAACGACGACGAACGTGAAGCAAACAACGAAATTTAAACGCATTTATTAATTTGCGCTGTACTGATACGCATTTGCGGCAGTCGCAAACCCCACATTTTGCTCAGGGATCTTGTTCAAAATAAGAAAAACATTGTGATTTTTAAACAGTAGAAGTACAAAGAAAAAAAGAAAACGCCGCCACCGCGATGAAAATCACCGTGACCACCACCGATGATAAAATCTTTTTTCTTGATGTTGCCGAGGATTTGGAGCTGGAAAATCTAAAGGCCCTCTGTGCCATGGAAATCGGCTCGGAGGTCAGCCAAATTATGGTGCTGTTCAATGGCCGCGAGCTGACCATTGATAAGCATTCGCTGAAACAGTTTGGCGTTCGTGATGGCGACTGCATTGTGCTGCAGCGTCGCAGGAGCAATCCCAATCGGACAGGTGAGTGCAAACAACAACTATTCAGAACCATTCAGTGCGCTTAACAAGATGCGCGCGTCGTGCCAACTGTTAAACTGTAACTGGGTCATTGAACGCGCTCTAGGCCGCTGCTCCTGCGGCCGGTGCATCATCTTCTCATTATTGTGTACATTGTGTGTCACTTCTTTTTGGAAAAAAGCTGAAAAAAATAAAAAAAAATTAAAAGAATTTTCATTTTAAAAATAAATATCTAAGGCTTTTTTATACACACATTTCACCACTCGCTATACTAGAAATTTCTTATTGTTGCTGGTTGTGGGTTTGTCTTCTTTTTTTTTTTTTTTTTTTTTTGCAAATTCCAACCAAATGTTAAGGCGAATGACACAAAGCAAGCATGGAACGACAAACGCACAAACACAAGCACATGGACATGCATATGCACATGACATGTGAAAGTGTTGATCCGATTTTAATAATTCACTTGCAACGATATCATCATTATGTATACACATACATATGTATGTACATATGCATGTACATACAGATGTTTATATGGATAGATACAGTCATGCATAAAA
This sequence comes from Drosophila subquinaria, assembly GCA_037043405.1. NCBI lineage: Eukaryota > Metazoa > Arthropoda > Insecta > Diptera > Drosophilidae > Drosophila > Drosophila subquinaria. Next base: position 41,633 of record JBAMBL010002129.1, on the reverse strand, counting down.
GTATCTACAATTGTACTGTTGTCGAATCGAAAGTAACAAAATTTAGGGAACAAGCCAAAGTATTTAAAAATTCATACTTTTCATATAAACTCAATATTTGCATAAACACTGTATTTTGACCCTTTGTTTTGTGATTTTTAATAATCAAATATATTTATATATCGTAGATAGATTATCAAATTTTAAACTAAATTTAAAATATATAAATGCCATATATAACATGTAAAATTTATGGAATTTATAAAATAAATATACAAAATTCAAATCAATGGATTTGGAGGCTTGCTACCGATAGAGGACACGCCAAATCAATCCGGATATCTCCATTTCTTAATTGATCATGCTTTTACGTCATTAGTAGACTATTTTTAAAGTAGTATAACTCTATTTTACAGCGGTACAGAGCTCAATGCCATAAGGGTCGAATACCAATAAGGCCTAAATCAGACGGTTCTTCCCTGGCCCACACAAAGTCCGGATCTTAACATCATGGAAAATCCTTGGACTTTCGTTAAGAACTAGGGGAACATAAATAGAGATCGGTATTGCGTCGAAACTATAGCTGAAAGTGTGAAATTTGGTCTAAACTGGCCTTTGAGCTTGGTCTTAACTTGGTTAAGTCAGTACTAGCAAAGTTTCAAGCTGAGACTAATGCCAAAATCAGTATAAGTAAATATTAGTTGGGTTAATAATATAGTAATAAAATATTTTTTTTAAATATTATTTTTGAATATTTAACATAAAAAATAATTAAATAAGTTGTGTGTAAATAATTTTGACGCAAAATAAATGTGTGTAAATACTTTTGACAACTGATAAGCATCAGTTCAATTTTTCTTTGCTAATCCCCTGAACCGTTATAATTTCTAATTTTTCTTTCATTTGCTTCTGCATGGATGTAGAAACACGACAATAACCGTTATTTTGTTATCTGAGTGCATAAGCAGCAGCAATAAGCAATCAAAGTTGAAAGCTCAAAAAAATCCACGTTGTGTAAATACTTTTGATCACCTCTGTATGTACATTAGAGTGGGTCAATTTTTTCGATTTCAAGCGGTTGTCAAAATCGTAATCTAAGACGAATTCTAAGAAGATTTGCCCAAGAAACCATGGGTCTAAAGTCAAAATCGAGCTTCCGATTTTTAACGAGAAATTATGATAATTTTTGACTTTTCATACGATTTCCCATATTTCACGCTAAAAATCGGTAGCTCGATTTTGACTTTAGACCCATGGTTTCTTGGGCAAATCTTCTTAGAATTCGTCGTAGATTACGATTTTGATAACCGCTTGAAATAGAAAAAAATTTATTTTTGCTCCATACAAATTGACCCACTCTAATGTACATACAAACATAAATTCGTATATTGGTGCATACGCCGACGCAAACGCTTTTAGTGACCCAATGAACGGGTGGCCTCGTCTAACACACATACTTGTACATTTGTACATATGTACACACATATATGTATGTATACGAAAAACGTACATATGTACATAAGTATGCAAGTATGGGTCATACATTGTCCGAATGCTTTAAATGTTTTTTGTTTTTTGTGTGGGCGCTCGCAATTTATTTGGGAGGTGTTTTCGTTTATTCTGTAAACTGGATGGGAAAAAGAGCAATACTATAGAGATACATACCCATTTCATTTTAAGAAAGCTTAATCCTTTAGGTTAGAGCTAAAGCTTTGCTGACACTCGTAGGTAAAGCTGCTTGAAGCTCCTTTCAAAAAAGTCCCGAAGTCTGAACGCTTTTTGAAAAATTTTAAAACGACGTTCGTAATTGTTGTACTTTAGTATGCAACATGTTGTATTTATCCTTATAAAAAAAAAAAATTAATTATAAATAAATCAATAAGCGTTTACTGAACTCCAGCGTGATGTAAATATAATTTTTTCGTATTTAAATATAGAACAAATTATTGTTTAGCAAATAGCCTGTAAAAACTTATCTAAATTTTTATAATACATATTTTCCAGCTGGCAACAATCCATCGATTAGTAACTTGGACTTTAGCAGCATTGCAGTGCCGGGCACAAGTACAACTGGAGGCAGTCCGCCGACACAGAACTCCGTGACGCCGGGATCGTTTAGCTTGCAGCAGCAGTTGGAACAGCACTTGCAACAGCAACAGCTAACGGATATACCCATGACAGATGAGTTCAATGTGAACTTTGATGATGATCCGGCGACAGTGCGTCAAATGTTTCTATCCAATCCCGAGGCGTTGGCACTGTTGCGACAATACAACACGCCGCTAGCTGAGGCCTTGGACTCGGGTGATATGGAGACGTTTACTCGGGTGCTGCGGGAGCATATTACGGAACGGAAGCGTCGCAATGATCAGCGCATGCGCATGCTCAACGCGGATCCATTTGATGAGGAGACACAACGCCTTATTGCCGAGGAGATTAAGCAGAAAAACATTCAGGATAATATGGCAGCAGCCATTGAATACAATCCGGAAATCTTTGGCACAGTCACAATGCTGTAAGTCTACAATAATTACCAAAAGCTGTAATATCATTATTATTTATTCCCATATATCTTTGGGACATCAGCTACATCAACTGCAAGGTGAACGGCATACCGGTCAAGGCGTTCGTCGACTCTGGTGCTCAGACAACGATTATGAGCAAGGATTGTGCGGAGCGGTGTCATGTCAATCGTCTAATCGATACACGCTGGAATGGCGTGGCCAAAGGTGTCGGCACACAGCCAATTTTGGGACGCATCCACATGGTCCAGCTTCAGATTGAGAACGATCATTTGACATCAAGTTTTACCGTGCTGGGTCAGCAGCCCATGGATATGCTATTGGGTCTGGACATGCTCAAGCGGCATCAGGTGAGTCTTCAAATTCCAAAACAATATTTTATTGAATGGTGATGAGGGGTGATATCTTAATATTATAAGAAGTTCTTCGTATCTTATATTAAGTATAAGTTAATAACTTTAATATCTTAATCTTTTGAGATTTAGAAATCTATTTATAAATTTTATTAAAACTATTTTGAAATCATAGTCTTTTTTACTATCTATGAGAATTGTTGAAAACGTTTTTAACTAGATTCAGATACTAAATGGTTTTAAAAATTATTATTTTAAATATTTTTCAATACGTACAGATATCTTCAACAGTTTAACAATTTCGAGGAGTTCTTAGACATGTTAACTTATGGATGTACATAATTATGTGTTATTAATTTATTAGATTATTATGGCCAGCATATCATAGTGTCCAGTGTGATATAACTTAAAATTTTACGTTAAACTCGTTTTACATTTAACAAAATAAAATAAAATAAAACTGCAAGTCAGTTAACTGATACATTAAAATAATGGAGCCAATGTTATACAGTCGAACTTCCCTAGCTCGAATCACCATTATCCAAAGAAAAAGTGCGACCTATGGAGACTTCGTCTTATAGAATTCCTTTTTTTAAGTTTAGTATTTAAAAAAACTATTAATTTATTCATTCATAAAGACATTTCAAAATGCAAACTTTTCTTGTTATTTTCAACAAAAACAGATACCAGTAGGTTCAAGGCCTGTCGATATTCTCCAAAATTGCGCTTTTCGTTCTTCTGCTGCATCCAGTTTCAGATTCAAATGACATCATGATTAATTCTTTATTTTTTTAATATAATAAAATTCGTTTTCGCTGAGATACCATATTTTTCAGCCACTTCTTGTTTTTTGATACACTTTCGAGTTCCCCAACTAATAAATTTGAATATTTCTTCAAGCGATAAACATTTTAATACACGTTTTGGTGTCATGGTAAATAATTGTGCTCTGACAAAGAAGTGCATAAAATACGTCTTTACCATAGCTATTCCCCCAGCCTATGCCATATGTTAATGTACATCATTAAAGAAGAAGCTTAAAACAAAAACAAACAAAATTTCGCTCTTAATTGGGGATTTCGCCGAAAAATTTCGACTTACTAAAGCAGGCGCCAATATGTTTGTTCACATTATGGAAAAATTCGACTCATGGAAGTTGGAGTTGTTGTTTGAAATTTGCCAAGTAAACGCTACTACCACTCGATTTGGTTCGAATTAGAGAAAATTCGAGTTGTAGACGTTCGAGCTATGGAAGTTTGACTGTATATGTGATTCGATTTTAAAATCTTGGCAAATTTAACAGCAAATCATTTAAGGAAATTGTTTTTATACCCTTGGGGGGTATATTAAGTTTGTGCAAAGTTTGTAACAGGGAGAAGGAAGCATCTCCGACTCCATGAAGTACATTCTGTCAAATAAGTTCCCGGAAATTCTCATTTTAAATTTTCCCTTTGAGAATATTTCTAAAAAATTTTTTTCCCAGGTTGGCACAACTGTCAGCCACTATTCTGCTAATTTTTATTGCTATGTGTCATTTAGTTTGGTTACGGCGTCATTAGGAACAAGTCAACCTTTTGTGTGCGTTGCGATTTTTACTATGGATAAAAATATCGAACAAAGAGTTTGTGTGAAATTTTGTGTGTCAAACGAAATTTCTTGTGCCAAAACGTTGGAAATGTTGAAAAAAACATTTGGTGATTCAACCATGTCGAAAACTCAAGTTTACGATTGGTATAAATCGTTCAAAGAGGGCGAGAAGAAGTGAACGATTTACCACGTTCAGGACGACCTTCGACCTCTTCAACTGAAGAAAACGTCGACAAAATAAAGGAAATGGTGCTCGAAAATCGTCATTATAGTTTGCGAGAGATAGCCCTAGAAATGAACATGTCTCATGAGACCGCTCGTCATATTTTGGTTGATGTTTTGGGTATGCGGAAAGTCGCAGCGCGATTGGTGCCAAAAGATCTGAATTTTCTTCAAAAAGTGAACGAGTTTTTGAACAAAAATTCAACAAATATCATCGAACAACTACCGTACTCTACAGATATGGCCCCGTGTGACTTTTTCCTGTTTCCAAAACTCAAATTACCACTTCGTGGAACCCGTTTTGAGAGCATTGAAGACATCAAAACTAATTCGCAACGAGAACTGAAGGCCATCCCGGAATATAGCTTAAAAAAGTGTTTCGATGATTGGATTGTTCGTTGGAAGAAGTGTATTGCCTCAGAAGGGGCCTATTTTGAAGGGGGATATAATAAATTTAGATGATTGATAAGTTGTTTGTGTTTTATTTCAAATTTCCGGGTACTTATTTGACAGAATGTATATATATTCTTGATCAGCATCAACAGCCAAGTCGATATAGCCATGTCCGTCTGAACGATCGGATCTCAGAGATGGTAAGAGCTAGGACCACCAAACTTGGAATGAAGACTCCTCATTATGTCAGGCAATATCGGTTTATGCTAAAATTTTGCCACGCCCACTATAGGGGGCGTAATTTATCAAAAGCTTACATCACCTTTAATTTAGGGTTTTAAGTTAAAACTAAGAGACTAACCACCAACTTTCAACTCGATTGGGCCAGAAATAGTGAAGATATTAAGCTTTAAAGATTGGCAGAATAAATATGTACATATATAAAAAGAATAAATGGTCAATTAATTTATTTTACATTTACTCCGCCAGAATGTACATCTAGAATGTATATCGAGCTTGCCAGCATCAGGCCAAGTGGAGGAGTGGTGGAAGTGATAGGTGCTCGGCAAGCGAAATGGGAGATCACGGTATTTCGATGCAGAAGATTTTTTAATTATTTAATATTTTTCATTTATTTAAATTGTCAGTCTAATGCTAGAGATACGCGCCCGTGCGGCAAAGGTCGAGGGCTCGATTCCTGATTTGGTCAATCAATTTTTTTTCGATTTTTAAATAATTTTTACTTTTAATTAATTTTTAAAATTTTAAGATATCGGTTAAATTGGTTCAAATTACTCATTTATATCATATACAGACGTGTGCGAAATAATAAGAACAGCATATGTGAACAATTAATTTGGTAAAAAAAAGTGTTAAGAAAACATAATTATAATAAACCCTTATATAATTTAAATAGTACACACTTTAAGGTACGTGTATCCTAAAAGAATTCAAATCCTGCTGTGTCTATATCTTTTATAATGGCAATTTTGTTGGGTTAAGTCGAAATCAGGTGTGCGCAAGAATAAGAATGTGAGAAAATAACGGATTGTCGTTTCCTACATAAGTTACAACAATTTATAAGTATACACTTTGTTGCCTACATTAAGTATAAGTGTGCTCCACCCCTTTTCCGGATGATTTAGACACATCGGGACTTTATAGAAGCAATGAGAACGCGGCATCTGGAGATGGGAGTGTTCTTCCAAGTATTTTCTTCTTCTTGTCACAACTGTCCAAAATGTTTTGTCCATAGCATCTCTCACTTCTATCGTTATATTATTCATTGATGATCCACTGGGTTATGGATCGGCGAAAGAGTCAATCCCTCATTAACTAGGTGTATACTTATAAATTGTTGAAACTTATGTAGGAAACGACAATCCGTTATTTTCTCCCTTTGTTCTTATTCTTTCGCACACCTGAATTTCGACTTAACCCAACAAAATTGCCATTATAAAAGATATGGACACAGCAGGATTTGAATTCTTTTTGGATATACATAGCTTAAAGTGTGTACTATTTAAATTATATAAGGGTTTATTATAATTATGTTTACTTAACACTTTTTTTACCAAATTAATTTTTTACATATGTTGTTCTTATTATATCGCACGCGTTTGTATGTACATATTTATGTTAATGGTACATTTTGTAGGAATAAGCCATGTATGTTACTATCTCTTTCGCCCTCATGCTAACTATCTGCCTCTCTTTCTGTCTTCGACAGTGCCTTATTGACTTGCAGCGCAATTTGTTGATCATTGGCACCACCGGCACATCGACGCCGTTTTTGCCGGAGAGTGAGCTGCCTCCTTGCGCCCGACTCACTGGCAATCCGGAGGACAACGAGCAGCAAGCCATTGACCAGGCAATTGAGCAGAGTAAGCGGGAAAGCGGCGGAGCCAGCACAAGTACCGCCAGCAGCAGCGCCAGCGCCATCAGCACTCCGACCGTGTCCGGTTTCAATGCTAGCAATATTAACGCAATACAGCCGCTGGACCGTTTTACGGAACAGGATGTTAGCGATTTAATGGCATTGGGTTTTCCACGCAGCGATGTCCTGACTGTGCTGAGGCTCTGCAATGGTAATAAGGCGATTGCCAGCTCAATGCTGGTCAGCCGTAATGCTGCTGCCGGCGGTGGCGGATTCAGCTGAACGCTGCTCCAATGGCGCCACATGCTGTTCCTCCTCCTCCACGTTCATTGCTCTGGGATAAATCAAAACAATTTTGCAATACACTACGAACTCAACAATATCAACACGATGCCGATGCTGACGCCAATTCCAATATATTTAACAAACACAAAAACTAAAAAAAAAAGAAAAGAAATCGCAATTTTAATTTAGAAAAATTTTATTAACTAAATGAAAAGGTTTTTTTTATATATCTTTTGCTGTCCCCTGTACAATAGTTAATTCAATTGCGAGAGATTTAAGCTTCTAACTAAAAGCATATTAAAAATTTAGTTTACCCCATACATACAAACACACCACTACACACACATGAAAACGTATCTTTTCCTAGCATTAAATTTTTAACGAAATCCGATTTCGAATTGTGAAGTGTGAAGAACCTGCAACATACCGTCTATGCCAATGCCACATTTGTAATAGCCGCTTGCAACGAAGTGTACGAATTATATACACATTCACACAGACATACACTACATAATATACAGATCTTGGTATATATATACAATTATAAAATTTACAATTTCAATTAGCATTAAGCCTAAAACCAATGTAATGTATGTATGAAGTGAAATGGTTAAATAAAACAAGACTTGTTTTGGATTGGAATGAATTGACTCGATTTGATAGTTAGCTGATAGCTATGCGGGGTTCAGTTAATGAGGAATACTGTCAGACCTTCATCCTGAATCGGACAAATAGAGGAGCATTTAACATCTGAACAATTTTTAATGAATTAATCTCAGATCAAAGACTTTGAACCAGGAATTAAAACCCTAACCGAAACCATAAACTTTAAAATAAAACAAATTTTTCATTTGACCGAAACTCTGTAAACCGAAATAACCGTTTAGTAACCGTTTCATTAATAAGGGTTAATTTCGGGTTTTCATGCATAATAAAAAAATGTTTTCATTTTATTTGTGTATAACCGCAAATAAAATAAATTTGTTAAATGAAATATTAAAATTGTTAAAGAATTAAGAAAGTAATGCCTTTTTAATAATTATTATTATATTATTTACCGGTTCACCGTTACGAAACCTTTATTTAAAGATTTTGTGTAACCGATAACCGAAAACCTAAATGCGAACATAACCGAAACCGTAACTGAAACCGATATTCGTTTCGGTTTTAATCCCTGCTTTGAACTGGCAACGATTGAAGACCTCTTTAAAAATAGTTTCTGTTTGTGATATACTCAAAAAAGGGAAATAATCGCAGTGAATTTACGAATGTCTTCGACATTAACTATATCTCATAGTTTTAGTAACGATGGATGCCTTGAATAGTTTTTCGCTACTGTCCCTTTCCCAATGCAAGCAACTTTCTAAAAGAATTAGTTTCTTTTTTCTAGCTGTCTTTTGTGGTTGTTTGACAATTTGTTTTATAATTTTATTTATTATATTATGAATTATTTATAAATTTATAAACCGTAACATGTAGGTATGTACATACGGAGACATTCTCGATACAGTCTTTGCCACCTGAAGCAAATTAAAAAAAAAAGAAATATTTTACTGGCGGACAAATAATGAGCGCATTTGATCAATGAATTCCTTTATCTATTGTTGTTGTAATTATTATTATTCGGTGTATATGTTCACACACACACACACACTCTTGCACAATGGCACACGCACGCGTGTGCAGATTGATGTACATTTTCATATATAAATTACAATAGTTGTTACTGCAGTTGCTGTTGCTACAATTGTTGTTGTTACTTGTTATGCTGGGTACGTTGCTGTTGTTGTTCAATTGTCGTTGTTATTATTTGTGTTATTCTTTTTATTCTTCATCATCGTCCTCGTCGTCCTCTTCATCATTGGCACGCGACGATGCGTTTTTATGATTGAACTCCTTTTCGGGATCAAATTGCATACCCTCCTGGTCGGCAGCATCCTCCTCATCATCATCGCCAGCAACTTGGGCATTCTCAGCCTCAGCGCGCTCCAAGCGACGCGCCAGATCGGCCTCATCGATGGCGGTGACAAGTTTGGGTGCCATTATTACTTTGAACTCGCCTTCGAATTCAATAATCTTGGCGCGTATGCTCTCAATGGCCACCTCCAATGCCTTGAGTCCGTCTGTCTTCTTTGTGGTAGATGTGGTCATCACATAGCTATGGTAATCAATAAAATCATATAATTCAATTCATGAGAAAGCTAAATATTATTGACTTTGACTTACAGAGGCGGCGCTATCAGATTGATGCGTATGGGCAGCTCCTCTGTGCTCAGCTCGAGTCCCTTGCTAAGCGATGCTTTGACTGCATCGATACCCTCATAGCCGTAGCATGAGCATTCAATGTCGGCACGGATTTTGACAGTGGGCGAGACCAGTTTGCGTTTGATGTTGCTCAGCAGCACCTCCTTGGTCTCCGCATCCAGGTTGCACTCATCGAATACCGATGGATCGGTCACCGATTGCTTGAAGATGTCATATGCGACCGTTTTGCTGTTGTATTTCTTTTCAAAATACCAGGCCGTCTTTTGGTAAAGCTCCTCCAGCTTCTCGCTGCTGTCGTAACCCAAAATATCGGCCACATGGCGCAACAGTGAGTTGATTGCCTTTGCCTTAGCAAAACGCTCGGTGCACTTTTCCACATCCTCGGGCGAAACGCGACGTTTGGAGAGATCTATGTAGCCCTTCTCCTTGTCAACACGTATAACAACCACCGGCTCTGTTTTGCCCACGCGTATCAATTTGTTAATGGAGCGTATGCGACGACGCGACAACTCCGACAGCAAGATCATGCCCTCGATGTTGTTGTACTCAAGTAAATGCACGTAAGCTCCCATTTCGGCAATGGAGAGCACATTGACCATGACGACATCTTCGATCTCCGGATATTTTTCATTGTAGAAGCGTGAGGTTAATGCCATTTTGCTGCCTTTTGACCACTTATTTTCGGATGCTTATTATAATTGCAAACTGAAGAGAAAATGCCAACAAAATTGCAGCAAAAACGTGTACAATTCAGCCGAAACAAGGCGTAAGAAGAAGCAAGCGAGTGGCAATAGTGTTGTGTAATGACAATTGAGGCGAGTTTCGGACGGCGAATTACTATCGATACATCGACTGCATTGTGCTGAATCAATGCCAGCTTCTTGATGAAGTATTTTAAATTGTTTGCTATTGCGTGAAAAAACAAATATATGAATTGATTATGATAGACAGCAGATAATTTTTATAACCGATTTAGTGCTAAGTATCGATAAGTTTGTAGTCTGCACCTTTCAATGTTGTACAATGCATCTTTTACATTCGGCGAATTGGTCAATGTTGCTTTTATCTGCACCTGGATGTAAACTGTCTTTTATGTAAACTGTCTTTTATTTTTAATGACATCAAAAATGTTTTTAAGTTTTTTCACATTCATTTTGCACCAGTCTTGTAACATTATTGCGGTTTCAATTATTGGGTGTATTTCGTGGTGCCGCAAGCATTTTGGTGTGTACACACTGATGCGCGTGCACACGGCGACAAACTTGGTAGTCAGTCTGCGGATTGCAGCGAATTCGCTCATTTGAAAAAAATAAAACATGGCTGGAAGAGGTGGTTATGAACACGCTAGGTAAATATTATTAAATAATTTAAGAACGGCGTTCGCCAGCTTGCCGAAATTGTGTTTAATTGGTGAAAGTACGTTCGCCGCGTGTGTCTCAACAAGTGCAAAAGTGCTCTAATGTATAATAATGCACGCGGTTTAAGCAAAAGTCAACCAATACACACATCCACACACGCATGAACACAAACACAGTCACACGCACACACAAACCCTAAAAATCTACAAGCATTCATACGTGCGTGTGCCTGTGTGTGTTCGCGCAAGTGTGCGTGTTTTTTTTCTTTTATATTTCTTTTTCTTTGCTATTTTGTTTCTGGCAATTTGCTGCGCTGTCGACCATTGGCAAACGTCGCTGTCAACGCTGGCGTCAGCGATACGCGATTCGTCTCTTAACTTCCCAAGTAGTCGCGGTAGTGGCAGCCGCAGCCACAGCGGCACTGCAGCAACGCCACCTTCGAGGGTTATGGGCGGCTTAAAATGGGCGACAAAATTTGGAGGCGAAATTCGAAAAACGTATTTTTGCCGCAAATAATTGAAAGCGCGCGCTTTTAGTTTCTTGTTATTGCTTCTATGTTGTCCGATTTATTTACAAGACGCTCGTCAGTGTTATTGTTGATGCTTGCTTGCAATGTGAGCGGCAATTGTTTTTGTTATATATTTCAATGCGTTCGGCTTCGATTCGGTCACACGTGCGTCGACGTCGACGTCGCAGCCGGCGTGCGTCATTGTTTTTGCTGTTGTTGTTGTTGTTAATGTTTGATATTTGATTCGCCTACTAACCGATATTTGTGATTGTGATACTTTCAGAGGAGGATTTGGAGGCGAGCGTCATGTGAGGCAACTGCCAACGGAACCGCCGTTTATTGCGTACGTAGGCAACTTGCCCCAGGGTCTCGTCCAAGGCGATGTCACCAAAATATTCAAAGACTTTGAGGTGAAAAATGTGCGTCTGGTGAAGGATCGTGAAACGGATATGTTTAAGGGCTTCTGTTATGTCGAATTTGAGACGCTGGACAACTTGGAACGTGCTCTCGAGTGCGATGGTCGCATCAAACTGGATGATCTTTCGGCCCCGCTACGCATAGATATTGCCGATCGAAGGAAAAATGAACGGTAAGAAGAACTTTGAGTTGGCATCATCAGTCAGTGCATCAGGATATCAGTTACCAAATCTCTTTGTAATTTTATAGCCCTGGTGGCGGTATTGGCGGCGGTGCCGGCAACGGCGGCGGCATGAGCCGTGATGGCGGTCGTGATGGCTTCCAGAAACGCGGACCACCACGTCAAGGCGGTAGCAGTCAATCGTACAGCCGCGGCGGTCCTGGTACCGGCGGCGGTCGCGAAGCCGGCGGCGGCTCTGGTAATCGCGGCGATAGTAGAGGTTCGTACAATGATAATTATGGTGGTCACAGTGATAGAAGTCGTGGCGGCGCCAGCTCCGGCATGAATAGAGGATATAATGGTAAAGCATTTTTATCTGCCAACCAACTGCAACCTACAACAACCTACAAACACGTAGATGCATCTTTGTAGTGCTGCCAAAAATCTAAAATTTGTAGTTGATTGCAAAAAATTTAAAGCCCAAAAAAAAACAAAAAAAAAGCATGGACAAAAACAACAGTATTAGAATGATCTCTCCAAGCAGCCTGCAATTTTCATAGAATTTGGCTCACCTCTTTACTTTGCGATTCCCCCACCGTTCTCACTTTTATTTTAACTGGTTTACGCACTTTTCCTTAGTCATAGTCTTTGTTGATTCTGTTAACTGTTTTGGTTTTGAGCTAGAACTTTATTTAATTATTTTTATTCTATTCACGATTTATCTGTTAAGTTTATGCTTTTTTGGGCGTTGTCCATCTCCTCTATTCTAACTCGGCTGTGCTCATCTGTTTCTGTTTCTGTTTTATTCACGTCAGCGTGATTTAATGATTCTAAATATAAGTTATATACATATAGTTATAGAGTTATTTTTACATTATATAATTCATATACACACACATGTAATAAAGATTTGAATTGATTTTTAAATGCACGCTTTGAAGACAAATACAAATACAAATAGAATTACACTGGCCAGCATGTGTTGCTCTCCATTAGAAAGGCTCGAGTTAGTAATTTAATCCTGGGCAGTAGCAAGTCCATTTGATCCTTTTTAATGCAATGATCCTTAATACAATTAACACATTTTAAACATGAGCATTTCGTTTTGTTTTGTTTTTTTGTTTGTTTATTGTTTTCATTTTTAGATCGTCCGCTGAATCGCGGCCGTTATGGAAACTTTAACAACGATGAACGCTTTGATCGCAATCAGGATCGTGAACGTGGTCAGCGTGAAGGCAGCTATGGCAATCAGTCCCGTGATGGCGATCGCTATAACAATTTCAGTCGGCATCGTGACCGTGAGCGCACCCACTACAATCCTAACCAGCAGCCTGAACGTCCAAGCGGCGTTGCAATGGGAGCCATTGGTAACACAACAATGCATTTCACATATATGATTCCAGTTAAATCTAATTTAATAAAAGGGGTTGCAGATGACACGGAACGGCCACGGCTGCAGCTGAAGCCAAGAACTATTGCGGCACCCATTAATGCGGTCGCTGAAACCAAACAATCGGCTTCAATCTTTGGCAATGCCAAGCCGCGTGAGGAGAAGCTTAAGGAGCTACAACAGAATGTCAATCACAATGGCGATAACGATAACGATAACGATAACTAGAATGTGGATCTTGTGTTTGTAATATGCCGTAAATGATATTTAACAAAAAAGAAAGAAAACAAAACAAAAAACAGAGTTACAGCAAGAAGATGATGAAGAATGTAAACACAGAAACTTTTAGGGGCATATACGATGATTATAATGAGAGTGGCGTATATATATATGTATGTATACATATATATGAGAAAAGAAGAAAAGCAACATAGAAGAGAGGAGGACAAAAAAACAACAAGAAAACAAAACAAAAACTAAAATAAACATAATTAATAACTACGCTATATACCTATTATAAAAAAAAGCTATGTACTATGCATGCGTAATATATATATATATGGATTTATATATGCATATAAATATCTATCTATATCTATATATAAATATATATTTATACAAAGCGCTTGGCTGGCCCTCCCTGTCAGCCGAAGCAACAAAAGCAAACTTAACAAGAGGAAGAACGGTTACAGCAGCAACAACAACAGCAACAACACCAACCAACAACAACCAACAACAAATAGTAACAAATAACAAATTAACAGCAACATAAACCATATGAATATATATTTATCTAACTCGATGCGCAACGTTGACAAACAACTGGAGCAACAACAACAAACAGAAACAGTAACAGTAACAGTAACAACAATGGAAAGTCTTTAAATGTTAGTCTGTAAGCAGCGATAAAGTTAGAGCCGTGCATGTATTTGCGCAATGCTATTTGTTAGTTAAGTAATGCATATATAAACAAACACAACAACAACAAAATAACAAAAAAGAAAACAAAACGTTCTACCATATAAGTAAAAAAGAAAACAAAACAAAAAACAAAGCAAAAACTGATTAAAAAAACGACAAAAAAATACAAAACAAACAAAAATGCAAACAACAACTACAATTTGACAAGCGTTTAGCGTTTAGCAGGCAGGCAGGCAGTTTATACAGTTTATATAGCAAAATACAAGAAAAAACGAAAAAAATGAAAAATTATTAAAAAAAAAACAAAAAACAGAATTGCAGTGAAAATCTAAACACCAACTAAGTACGTATTAAAATGGAAATCCATAACAGCAAAGCAAACAAATTTATTTATATACATATATTATATATATATATATATTTAAAGCATGAATTGTGTAAACCAAGCAAAGAAAAAGTGTAATTCGCATGTTCAGTATATGACCAGATTTCATTTTCTTTTTTCTCTCTTTCCCTTTCTCTCTCTTTTGTTTTGTAATAATATTTTTATAGATTTTTTTAATTAAAACTTTTTTTTGTTGATGTATTTTCGTAATATTCTTGTTGTCGGCTTCAATTTGGCGCAATATTCCCACTGACTGACAGAACCGACCCAGGAAGGGGCGACTGCGGCGGCATTGATAAAAACATAATTTAAAGCTAAACTTAACTAAAAAAAATGAAAAAACTAATTTTATTCTTGTAGATAATTTTAATATGCAGCGCAAGTATATTAATTAAGCGAAAGGTATGAATTAAATGTTCTTTTTTTTTTTGCTTGCGACGATCGACTTCAACTACGTCAAACAAATAATCTACACAATTAAATGTTTTTCTTTTGTTTCCCTACTTATTTTTTTTTTTAAATTAATTTACGCGAGTTGTAAATTCGTTCAAAAATAAAGGTAACTCATAAACAACATCCATATGTGAATGATCTTTCTTCTCAATGCTGTCCTCATTCTCATTAAAGTCGGTTTACCTCAATAATTTTTCCCTTTTGAAACAGAAAAAAACACCCACAAACGTATTTTATATTAACAGACTGTCGTGTCATTTGTTCCTCAAATTTTAGTATTGTTTTTCAGAATTTTCGAAAATTTGTCGGGCCTATTATAAATTACACTTTTGAAGGAAACCTGCTGTCATTTTAACATGCGTTTTTTCATATGTTACAGAAATGGAAAACTCAAAAATTTCAACATTTTTAAAATAACAAAAAGTTTGCTGTCGATTGCTTTGAAACCGGAATTCCGATTGGGATGATTCAAATTTATAGAAATTGAATCTGCACACAATTCCATTTCCGAATGCCCAAAAAAAACAAAAAAAAATTCTAAAGAAAATCAAAAGAATACAAAAAATAGGAAAACCTTAATGAAAAGCGTGAGATAAATTTCGAGACGTAAAAATACTAAAATACATTTTGTACCATAAAACATAACAATTTAAATTTAAAAAAAAAACGTGGGATGGACGTAAGAACAACAACAACAACATTAGAAACAAATATTAGGAATGCAATAAACACAACCGAGCACGCTAATCGCCAGCTAAAAATATATAAATATACATATAATAATTAAAAAGAAAACGTAAATTTTTTATAATTTTAGCTCTAATATTAAATTAAATAAAAAGTCAAAGATTTACCTACTAAAAATGCGTAGACAAACAATAATCAATTAGCAGCGGGCAAGTAAGCAAAAATTAAAACAACAAAGCAAAAAAAAAAATAAATTTACATTTGTATTTAACATTAACATCTAAAAGTCCCCTCCAGAAAATTATTTAAATGAACAATAACAACAACATAACATACCTATCCGAATTATGTATTGTAATTAAGAACTTTGATATGCATTTTAAATGACGCCCAGTACGAAACATTATGGAAAATCTAAGCAAAATTAAAGAATTGAAACAAAATGAGAAAATACAAGAATTTATACAAAGCAAAGTAGCCGTTAAATTACGTCTTAAAAAATAAATATAAATATGCATATGGTATATATATCCCGATATGTATACATATATAAATATATATAAATTCATCAATATATGTGTATATATTTATATACGTATATATAGTATTATATATTTAATGACAAATTGAGACGTTTAAGCTATTTGCATAATCTTAATACGAAAAAATGGCAACAATTTCTAAAAATTATTTAATTAGCAAAACGAATTAAAACTCAAAACTAAAACTATAAAAAATATACAAAAAAATAGCAACAACAAAATTAATTACATAGTTTCATAATCCAATGCTAACAAATTAAAGCAAACAAATAGAAAAACATACCAAAATCCCTTATAAACTAAAGCTGAGCTTCAGCTAATAATAATATTAACAACAACAAAAAGCAAAAATTTAAATATTACATAAAATTATTTAAAAGTTCTTAACAAAATATATATACATAATATATATATTTTTTTTGTTGTTTGAACATTTTGTACGATATATATACATATATATATAAACAAATCCACAATTTACTCGATTTTATTGGGTTGGACAATTCGTTTTCGTAAGATTCAGATTTTCTCCCAAATGTTAAAGGTAACCCTGATTACTTACGCTAGTAACGAAACTGGTAAGCCAACAATTTAACCCCCATTTAATGAGAAACGTACAAAATGATTAAGTGATCCCTTATCTAAATAATAAAATAGCCAACATTTTTAATGGAAAAAGGCTGTAAGTATAAAATTGAAAATGGAGACGCTTGAATAAGTCTAACGTCAGTAAGTCAAACTCTAAAAAGCACTTATCTCGTTGGTAATTTTCGCGCATTTTTTTTGTTCCCTTTTAGCTCGTGCTTATTGATTACGTCACGCGCTCATCACAAGTATTTATCTAAGCATGTGTGTGTAAGTATGTATGTATGTGCGTTAGAGTGGGTTAATTTGTATGGAGTAAAAATAAATTTTTTTCGACTCTAAGCGGTTTTTAAAATCTTAATTTACGACCAATTCTATGAAGGTTTGTCCTAGAAAAACTATCAAAATCGAGCTCTTCGTTTTTAACGAGAAACATGGGAAATCACATGAAAAGCCAAAAAATTATCATAATTTCTCGTTAAAAATAACGTAACCTTTCGGATCGGATTACTAATACAAATATCATATAATTTCAATTCTTGCTCTCGCACGAGTGTTGACAATTTGTCCTTTTTGTCCGTTTTGAAACTGCGATTTCCGGAAAAAATTTAAAACGTCCCCTATCCGGAAAAAATGCATTTCTTATTTTGTTTTATCCTTTTATTCATAATTTTTTTAATTGTTAAGTCGCTTATACAATTTATTAATTACAACTATGTGGCATCGATTTCATATTGTTTTTCCGTTATCGATAAGTCTTTCACAAAGTCATGCAGCAGCTAGTCCTGTCAATTTGTTCCTTTTGTGAACACATTTTAAGCCTGCGATTTCTGGTAAAATTTTTAAACGTCCTCTTTATCCTTTATTTATCCTTTTTTCATTGTTCTAAGTCGTTCATAGAATTTATCAAATACATCTATGCGTCATCTAATACATATGTATGTATATTCATTTTCGGATTGTCGAATATCTTTGACATTTAAAAAAACAATTGATGCATTTCCTGTGGAAAATGTTTTACTGGCTAATAAAGAGCTAATACTTTCAATATTGTAGTACAGTCGAACTTCCCTAACTCGAACTTCCCTAACTCGAAGTTTCTCTAACTCGAACAAAATCGAGTGGCAATAGCGTTTACTAGGCAAATTCCATACAATTCTACTTCCCTAACTCGAACTTCCCTAACTCGAATTTCTCCCTAACTCGAACAAAAATGTTGGCCCGTACTTCTGTAAGTCGAATTTTTTGGGAAAATCTCCAATAAAGTTTGCATTTTTTTTTCTTTTCTGCTTTATGCTTTTGTTAACGGATCGTTTGGATATATAATATTGATGTACATTAACATATGGTGATGTAATATGATAAAATATTGCATCAACAATTTTTTAGGCTTGTGAAATTGCTATAGGAAAGATGCTCGAAATGTACTTCTTTGTCAGCGCACCAGCTCAATAATATTTATCATGGCACCAGCGCGTGTAATAAAATGTTTATCTCTTTAAGAAATTTTTAAACTTATTTGTTAAGAAATTGAAAAGTGGTCCAGTTTAAATTATATTAAATGGAAAATTAATTATGTCATTTGATTCGGGTACATCTTCTGGATACAGCAAAAGAACGATAAAACCTATTTTTGAGAATATCGACAGGACTTGAAATTTTTTTTGTTGAAAATAACAAGATAAGATTGC
Organism: Drosophila subquinaria; assembly: GCA_037043405.1. NCBI lineage: Eukaryota > Metazoa > Arthropoda > Insecta > Diptera > Drosophilidae > Drosophila > Drosophila subquinaria. The sequence continues at coordinate 23,054 of JBAMBL010002129.1, read as the reverse complement.
AATTTGAAATGTATTTATGAATGAATGAAATTGTAGTTTCATTTAAAAAATTAAAAAAAAAAATTCCCTAACTCGAAGTCTCCCTAACTCGAACTTTTTTCGTGGATAATGGTGATTCGAGTTAGGGAAGTTCGACTGTAATTTTAAAAGCTATGATCTTATTTTTGAATTATTTTTATATGTATTAATAAGAAAACATAGTCTGTCCAGATTTTTTTCCCTTGAAAAATTAATCTGTCCGTTTTCTGTCTTTTTTTTTTGGGCTTAATCGGCCTTTTTTTGTGTAGAGGCGTTGGCAACACTGTCTCGCACCCTTCGTGATGCTTCGTCACTAGCGTGAATGATAAATGTCAGAAAAATGGGCAGTTCCCATCGTGCGTTGGTCAGTTGCTATTTATAATAGGGCCAATTGAAGCGTTAGCCAAGACCGCACACATGCACACGCACACGCATACACACACACACACACACACACACACACACACACATTGACACAGCCCTGCAGTACGGATGGTGTAAAGACAGCCAGTAACAAAGCCGTTAGCTTCAAGTAATTTAAAGGGTGCTGGCAAATCAAACAAAATTTTTACCCAGTCACTAGTTGTTTACTTAATTGTTAAAACCAGAAAATTAATTTAAAATTTTTGTTTTTGTTTCTAAAAAATTAATTTTTAAAAACATAAAATTGAAAAATATAAAGTTAATGTAAATTTATTTTGAACCGTTAGGTTGAAAGAATACTTTTTTTTCAAGTTTTATAATTTTTATTTTTAATTTTTATAGTAAAAATTGAAAATAACAGTTATACTATGATAAATAAGATAAATTAAAATAAAAGACATCTTTTACTTAAACTCATAAATTAGCCATACTAGATCTTGCTAAAAACCATACGGATGTCTCCAACTTTATGTTCCTTCACTTTCGACGGTTACTGTTCGATAAAATTTGGTGTACTCGAAGTGCTGTTATTAGCAATTGCAAATCAGTTTTAATTTTAAATGCAGCGTTTTTCTTTAAGCCGGAGCGAATTACTGTTTTAGGTCTTGGGGAAATTTTTCGGTTGTTGTTGTTTGACCAATTTTTGTTGGAGTTTTCCCTTAACTTGATCACATTGTCCTTTGCTGAGGCTGAACGGTTTAATTACAATGCAATTTTCCGGTTGGACATAGTAGTCGTAGTTGCAAAGGTCCTTGCTTACATGGAGCAAGGACCTTTGCAACTTCTTCGAATGACGGTGCCGTAGCCTTTCCCATTTTCAACTCGGAATGGATGTCTGCGTTTTTCAGTTATTTAATACTGAAAATTAGGCACAGCGCTTCAAAGGAATACTGCCCAAATTTATTCAACTTCACAACCTTCACTGGGAGGAGCTACAAAGACACTGTCTTTAATTGAATATCGCATCAAAAGCTGCAACAAAACAGTTAATTAAGCGAATACAGTCTGAAATCTAACGGTAAATGCATTTCTTTAAATTTCAAATAATTAGAATAACCAAATTCGATGACTGTTATTCCGTTATCACCAATCATGATTTTTCATGCAGAAATGAGGTGCCTTAAATTAAATTTCGACGAGTGTATGTTACATACATTTGTGTACATATGTATATACATATATGTATGTATGTATGTATGTATGTATGTATGTATGTATGTATGTATGTATTTATGTATGTATGTATGTATGTACAGTTTGTCAAGTAATTGTTTGCAAAGCCTTAAAAATGTAATATTTTGACTTAAAATAAGAAAGTAATAGCTTATTATATATATTTGGAAAGGTCATTTAATTTTCGTTCGAATGATGCAAAAATTTCCTTAACCCATTGAGTACCCATGGAATATTTTGAATTTTTGCAAAAGTCTACTTTTTTCCTCGATATTTCACAAAAAATATTTTGATGCAAAAAAATTATTGGAACAATTCTAAGAGTAACTGCAAAAAATTTTTTTCAAAAATATTTTTGCCTTCGCACCCTTCGTGCTGCTTTCGTCACTAGCGCGGACTGCCGTCCGCAGTGATGTATGTATGTTTGTATGTATGTATGTCTGTATGTATATATATAAAGCAATAATAAAAGTATTACAATTTTAAGCATCCCTAAACCTTGGCACTAGGCAAATCGTTAGCTCATATTAATACAGCGCGCCACGTTTGGCGGGTGTGCAGTGTTAAAAACCATTGCAAAATTGCATTGCTGGTGTTGAGGCTTAGCATTAATATCTATCACCAATTCCTTAGGCAGTTCGCTAAGTTTTCTCCGGTCACTGGTACTGCAGGGAGGCAAATATTCACAGGCACGCACAAACACACACTCACAGTTGTGTATTAAGGGGGCGACTTGGCAACTGTAAAAGGTGTTTGGCGCGTCGCTGTCTCCGCCGTTGCATGATGTCATCGTCGTGGCACATGCTGCCAATAACGACACACACGCACACACGCACACACACACACACGCACACACACATATGTGAAAAGGACACAAGTGCGTGTATTGCATATGAAAAAGATTTAAAACAAAAACTTATGTCCATCTAATGTGTACAGTATGTGTGTGTGTGTGCTGCATAATTTTTTGATGAATTTTCAGCACTTGCCAGGTTTTTGTTTGTCGTTTCATGTGTTTCATTCACCGTTATTAGAACGCGCGCGTAATGACGCCATTACAAGGCTTAAAATAACAACAACAATGAGAACAGCAATAACAAGGAAGAAAATGGGACAACCCACAATCATGAGCTGTGTAAGTGCGCACGTGTGTGTGTGCGCGCACATGTATGTGTGCGTGAGAGTGCGCATGCAAGTGTGTGTCGGCCTAATTAATTGGCTCTTAATTTGCATTTCAGCGTTGATTATGATAATCAATGGGCTCGAATCCGCAGCATACTTGTAAACTGTTGTCATTCTGATGGAAAGCTTCCCTTGGAAAGCAACTTTCTGGTTTTGTTCATTCTTTCGAAATGTACAAACACACATACATAAATACATATGTACAAATGAATGCGACCATTTGCTTACTTCCAATTATTTTCAGCTCATAATTAATATAATAATTTGGTCCCCCCTTATTGAAAAGCTGCCGACGCCCTTGCCAAGTTATATTCTTAAACAAAAGGTCCGGTCGAAAATGAAATAATTGAATAAATTGCAGGCTCTTCTAATATCTTAAAAATAATCTCATTTTTTGGAAATTTAACATTTTTGTAATATTAATTTAACACACATATGTGCATATTTACAAATAATTATTTTTTTTTTTAAATACAGTCGAACTTCCCTAGCTCGAATTACCATTATCCGAGAAAAAAGTTCGAGTTAGGGAGACTTTGACTTAGGGAATTTTTTTTTTAGTTTTTAAAATGAAACTAAAATTTCATTCATCCATAAATACTTTTAAAATTGCAACTTTTTCTTGTTATTTTCAACAAAAAAATTCCAGTTTTCTCAAGACCTGTCGATATTCTCAAATATACGGGGGTGCCACAGAATTCGCTTTCGCTTGAATTTCACTTGAATTTGTATGAAATTTAAGTGAAATTCAAGCGAAAGCGATTTCTGTGGCACCCCGGATAGGCTTTATCGTTCTTTTGCTGTATCCGGTAGTCGTTCCCGATTCAAATGACATAATTAAATTTCAATTTTTTAATACAATGAAAACTGTTTTCGCTGAGATACCATATTTTTCAGCCACTTCAATTTTTTTGGTACACTTTCGAATTCGTTAACTAATAATTTTAAAGATTTCTTAAAGAGATAAACATTTTGATACACGTGCTGGTGCTATGGCAAATATCTTGAGCTGATGCGCTGACAGAGAAGTACATTACAAACATCATTCCTAAAGCAATTTCACAAGCTTAAGTAATTTTTGATGCAATATTCTACCATATACCATCTCCATATGTTTATGTTCATCAATATTACGTATCAAAACGAGCCGGTAACAAAAGCATAAAAAAGAAACAAAAAAAAATTCTAACTTTATTGTTGATTTTCCCGAAAAATTCGACTTACAGAAGTACGGGCCAATATTTTTGTTCGAGTTAAGGAGAAATTCAAGTTAGGGAAGTTCGAGTTAGGGAAGCAGCATTGTATGAAATTTGCTCAGTAAACGCTATTGCCACTCGATTTAGTTCGAGTTAGAGAAAATTCGAGCTAGAGAAGTTCGAGTTAGGGAAGTTCGACTGTAGTAACTATCATTTTAACATCCAGTTTTGCACCACAGGCGTTTTTTTATTTTTTATTTACAGTGAAATCTCTGTTTTATTATTAATGTTCGAATGATCGAATGCTGTTTTTTATATCCTTACTTGAAACCTGTACGAATTTCTGCAAAATGAGCCTTTAAAGCAGCGGTGGGCGCAAAATTTGACCTCGGGAGTTCTACAACAACAACCACAACAACAACTACAACAAAAACTACAGCAACAACCCTTTTCGTTTCTACCTACTTTGCCTCGACTCGAGCTGCCTGTGTGCATTGTTGTTGCTAGCTTACTCGCGAGTTGAGCGTGTCTAATTGTTTTATGACGCCTCGACTCGAGCTGCTTGTGGGCGACTTCACGGCGCCGAATAAAGTTGAGAGTAGCTGCTTAACTCCCAGAGTACAGGCCGCCCACCGCTGCTTTAAAGCCGTTAATTTAAATTTCTAGATTAACAAGTTAGTAAGATCTTAAATTACGATTTTTTTTATCTTTTTCCTTTTGATTGCCTAGAATTGCCAAATGGTGCTTGTTCAACGGGCACTGAGAAATTAAGACTTTGCTTAACAGAATACTTTTATGTATTCAGTCTTCCTTTATTCCCATCACATCAACTAAAAGTATTCAACACATTTAAAGTCCAGCAAGAAAAACACTCTGACTGTTTGGAATGAATACAAAAATTACGAAAAATATATTGTCACATTTAATAAGAACACAAATCAATCAACTTTGAGAGCTAAAAAAATTAAAAATATAACTTAGCTATAAACTAAATACATATGACACTTTAAGTGTTTTTCATTCAAATAGTTTTTCATATTAACATTGACAGTTAAGTATATTTTTAATGAGTTTTATAGTTGTTTTTATGACATATTTATAAATTTCAAAAGTAAAAACTCCAAATTTTAACAATACAGTTCATTTATTTTTATCAGTGAAAAGTTGGTCAATTGTCAAACCAAAGATCGCAAGACAGTTCACAGCTGGACAAAAGCTGAGTTGTATCGAATGCAGAGTGCACTTGAGTGCATAGTAATTCAAGTGTGGATGCCATGTGGATGGCAATGGCAATAAGTTAGAGAAGGAAGGAAAAACACAGCGTCCACCGTTCATCGCCCGCAGCGCATTGCAGTTAACCCCGAAAAACAATGAAGCAAATGGCATTCAGTAGTTACAGCACAAACACACTAACACATAGAGAGAGAGAGAGAGTGAAGGAGAGAGTGAGACATGCTTTGCATGTTGTGCTCCATTTTGAGGCAGCCAAAAAATCAGACAACTGCATGCACCAGTTGAGCAAATCGCGTGCCGTACATTTACCCCAGTCTGAAGAGGGACAGGGTGGGGTGGGGGTCTATCACTCCATTTTCTCTCCTAGCGACCCCCTCTCACTATGGCTTTTGCCTTTGCCTTGGCACTGGTGCAGCTGCACTCGCACATTTTGCTTGCCTACAAAAGGGCAGAGAGAAAGCAAGTGGTGGGAGAGGGGGAGAGGAGGAGGTGGTTGGCATAGCGAGGATGTCTGCCCCACAAATAGACTGCGGCTGCAGGGTGGCAGCTTTGGGGAGGAGGGTGGGGTGGCGTGGCTAAGCGGCAAACGTTTGGCTTTGTGGCATTTGGATGATTTCTGCCTATTTGTGAGGAACCCCCCTCCTCTCCCTAGCGAAATGTTCCCTTCTTTTATTTGTGGACTTTAATCGCGTGCTTGCTGCACATTTTAACGCTCGTTGACGGCGTCGCCATTGTTGTTGTTGTTGCTGCTGATGTTGTTGTTGTTGTTGGTTGCCAGAGCAACGGATTGGAGCACGAAACGAAATGCAAAGCAAAGCAAAGCAAAAGAATGAGGTTCTGTGGTTATTGACTGAGCGGCCAAGGGTTAGAGGAGGATGGTGTGGGCAGAGAGAGAGAGAGAGAGAGAGAGAGAGAGAGAGAGAGCAGCACTGTTAGCTCTGTTTGCTGTGTAGCAATTGTGGAGGGAGGGAGAACGGGCTAAAGGGGAGAGGTGCGTTGATAATTTGCTCATTGCGTTTCATTCGATGGCTGCTGCAATTTGTTTGTTGCATACTTAACGGCGTGTAAATCTATCTGCATTTGTGTGTGCGTAACAACTGCAACTTAAAAGTTGCTTATTAGAATCTGACTAATAATTAAAATACGCAGAGCAACAACAAATCCAAGTATTTTTTATCGAGCATTTTAAAGCTTGAAGTTAGTTTAGTCGAGAATCACAAAGTTATTTTAAAGTCCGACATTCTAAGTTTTTTTAGTATCTTTAAACTTAAATGTAATTTAACTCAGCTCAAACTAAAAGAAAGTTCATTAAACTCTGTTATTGAGCACAAAACAATCTTAGGGCCGTTTTTTCATTGTACATATACATACATCTGTATCTAAGATATAATTTAAAATTTGACAGTAATTTCTTTACATTTTACGTCAAAATATATCAAATATAGATATCAAACACCTTATTTAGACATTGAAAAAACGGGCCAAAAGCAGGGTTCTCACTGCTTCGCAATGTGAAATAACATTTTGATATGCTTTGTAATGATTTGCGAAATACAGTCGAACTTCCCTAACTCGAATCCCCATTATCCAGGAAAAAAGTTCGAGTTAGGGAGACTTCGAGTTAGCGAATTTTTTTTTTTTTTTATGTTTTAAATGAAACTAAATGAAAAAAAGTTCCCGATTCAAATGTCATCACAATTGATATATCAATTTTTAATATAATGAAAAATGTTTTTGCTGACATACCACATTTTTCAGCAACTTTAATTTATTTGGTCTAATTTAAAATTCCTTAACTACTAATAAGTTTGAATATTTCTTTAAACATTTTTAAACATTTTAGTACACTGATGCGCTGACAAAGAAGTACATTTCGAACATCTTTCCTATAGCAATTTCAGAAGCCTAAATAATTTTTGATGCAATATTCTATCATATCGCATCTTCATATGTTAATGTACATACAGTTGCGGTCAAAAAAATAGTAGTGCTTGCAATGAACTTACAAAAACTCAAAATTGAAAGACTTAATTTATCCAAATTTTTTTTTTAAATTTTTTTAAGATACGTTATTATATTGTAAATCCATCTGAGAAATCAAAGATACTGAACACTTATTATTTTTCGACTTAGCAATTTTTTTCTTGTAATTGTCTGAAAAATGGGCGGTCAAAATAATAGTAGTGATGAACATATTCAAATATTGTAATGATGAAAACGATCCTAAATTTCATTTTTTGTTATTTAAAAGGTTAGATATGTGAAAGGCACTTAGTAATTAACAAATTTAATAATTTGTTGTGAAGCCTTTATTTTAAATTACCGCCCTACAACGACGGATCATGAAGTCCACCATTCTTTGACATCGTTCTGGATGTATTGAGCTCCAGGCACTCCTAACGATCTTCCAAAGATGAATATTATTTATTGGTTGATGCTTGGCAATATCCTTCTTGATATCGGACCACTAATTTTCAATGGGGTTCAGATCGGGCGACCGTGGGGACCACTCCAATACATTAACTTTTTTCTATGCGAACCATTCTTTCGCAGATTTGCTGGTATGCTTTGGGTCTATGTCCTGTTGGAACCACCAAATTATCGGCATATCATCTGAAAAATACGGTAGCATAATGTCCTGCAGAATTTTCACATGTTCGTGCCTATCCATTATGGTTTTGATCCAATATATGGGTTCGACCCCGTTATGTGAAAATGCGCCCAATTCATTATTCTCGAACCACCATGTTTGACGGTCCTGCAGGTGAATCTGGGCTGATATTTGGATTTTTATGGATACCTTATATGTTATCGAGATCCTCGACCACCAAATAAAATAATTTTGGACACATCCAACCATTAGAAGTTTCCTTATTTCTCAAGAGCCAATTCAGATGTTCCTTAGCAAACCGAAATCACTATTGGGCAGGTATTTTTTTTTAATAAAGGAATTTTTCCCGGGCTTTTTTCTGCCAGATTATTATTCCGCAAACATCTAAGAATGTTTTCCACCTTTTGGTTCATACCTAAGTTCTTTTTTTTAAGTGCTGCAGGAGCAAAAGGGTCGCGTTTCAAATATCTCACTACTTTTGTCACTAGACTTTTGGACATGGATCGAGGTCTTCCTCGTTTATCTTTTTTTGGCGAGTACTTAATAGCGTTTCTGATTATGGTTGGCAATCATATAATCAAATTTTCCACTTCCTTGAACGTTATCGTTTTAGAAATTTGTTTTTTAATAGGAGCACGGTTCTCAGGAGTGCAATGCCTGCCACGCCCCATTGTAACAACTCTAAGCAAAAATTTTTTTTTATAAAATTTATAGTAAATTATCAAATTGCATAAATAAATATCAAAACAAGTGCCTTTCCTGCTAATATCCTTTTTTTCTACTTTTAATGCATTCACTACTATTATTTTGACCGCCCATTTTTCAGACTATTACAAGAAAAAAATTGCTATCTTTGATTTCTCAGATGGATTTACAATATAATAACGTATCTTAAAAAAATTAAATAAAAAATTTGGATAAATTAAAAGTTTTTTAATTTTGAGTTTTTGTAAGTTCATTGCAAGCACTACTATTTTTTTGACCGCAGCTGTACATCAATATTACATATCCAAACGAGCCGGTAAGCAGAAACGAAAAAAATATTCAAACTTTATTGGAGATTTTTCCGAAAAGTTCGACTTACAGAAGCACGGGCCAATATTTTTGTTCGAGTTACGGAGAAATTCGACTTATAGAAGTTCGAGTTAGGGAAGGCGATTTGTATGAAATTTGCTCAGTAAACGCTATTGCCAGTCGATTTTGTTCGAGCTAGAGAAAATTCGAGTTAGGGAAGTTCGAGTTAGGGAAGTTCGACTGTACGTCAAAGTGTTTACTTGGTCAGCACAAAATTTGTACTTCACAAAATTGTGGAAAGCCTTGTGAATGCCTTCAATGTATACATTACCAGTTAATGTGACAGAGCATCGCAAAAAATCACAAGGAATCAAAATGTTCACAAGATGTTCGGAATTGAACAATATCAAGTTCCACAAAATGGATAAATACAAAGAGATGTCACTTTGCAATTGTCCTTCAATTAAAAAGATTTATAGTAACTTAATTGATAAAATTGTAATGGATAATTTAATCATCGCATGTTTCTGGAATAGTGGCTGATATAGCGGTCTTCGACATTCTGAACTCGTATGAGAGGCTCGTCATGCTTGATCCAGAAGTTATGTAAATACCGCAGAGTCACCGCAAGTCTCGCATGGTAAAATCGGCTCGCCAAAATTAGTTGTTTTCTTTTTGATAAGTGGACTGATCCAAAAAGTGAGCTGGTCGAATGGTCCATACGCAAAAAGTTTTTGAATTTTAACGGAAGACTTCGCAGCGCTCCACTTAACTTCGCATACATCTTTTCCCAGCTGCTGCGCTTTGCTTTGGGTTGATCATCATCGTCTTCTAGAAGCCACAGCTCAATGACCGCCAATGCAGCAAGCTCAGCTTCATATTCTGAATTCATTTCAACCAGAAAAATCAAAAATAATGCTAAAGTACATAAAAACAATAATGAAAATTTTAGCCTTGACGTAAATGTTTTCACAAATGTGAAAGAAAACCAACTTGCTTGATGTGCTTTTCACAATGGGATTGGGTTCATTTGAGCTGCTTCAACTTTAACAGGAGTTAACATAGCTTATATCAAAATTGTGTCAAACATTTTTTAACAGAATGTGCAAGTGGTGTTTACATTGGATTTTTGTGACTTCACAATTTTGTGACTATGTATTTAGTGTTCACATTGCATTGTGACGCTGTGAACTGCTTTGTGCAGCGCTTGTGAAGCGTTTGTGAAGCAGTGAGAACACGCCGTAAGGCTCGTTTTTTTAATGTCTAAATAAGGCGTTTGATAACTATTGAAAACAGAATTCTACGTAAAATGTATAGAAATTAATGTAAAATTTCCAATAATGTGTTAAATTAAACTTATATGTACATACATTGAAAAATAGTCCTAACACATCATTGAGAATTTGAAGCAAACAAACGGAAAGAGATATCAGACTTAAAGACCTTGATTTAAGGTCATTTCGTGCCTGAGTTTTGAACTTTAATAAAGATCTTTCTTGTTACTCCAGGGTTTTTTACTTGATTCAAGATTCCTTTCATTCATATAAAGAAAATTTGTACTTGATTGCGTGATTGACTGAGTGACTCAATGATTGATTAACTAAATGAATAAAATTATCGACTGGCTAATTGACTGAGTGATTGATTTACGGATGAACTGACTGACTGACTGACCAAGTGATTGACTCACTAACTAAGCGGATGACTGGATAACTAATTGATTGGTTGATTGACAGCCTTACTAAGTAAATGATGGTCAACTAAATAATAGCTAGAAAGCACACATACAAATTATAAAGTGTTGGATAGTTGAAATTTGAGATCGATAATTATATGGCTTTTTTTTTTTTAATTTTATTTTATTGATATTTATGTTTGTTTTAAAGCACGGACAAAGCCGGTCAGCACCTAAATACCCAATTTAGATTTAGATTTTCAATTGTGTGTGTGTAGAGAAATCCACGATCTCACATATACAATGTACATAACTATATTTTGAGCATTACGCGTAATTATAATGACGATGGCGACGACGATGGCATAATTAGCCTTGTTATTTGTATGTTTTTGTTTTTGTTGTTGTTGTCGATGGAGCTGCAAACTGTCGGCACGTAAGCGACAGCAACAACAATAACAGGCAGAAAAGCAACAAAACACGCGCGACTCATAAACCAAATTTATGTAGATTTCTCTCCTCTCTCCTCTTTCCTCCATACTCCCTTTACTCTATCTCTCTCTCTCTTTCCCTCTCGCTTTTATCCCCATCACCTGTTACCCCTGTCAAAGAGACACCCCTCCACTCCACCTCCCGCCCTCTAGCTCTACATATCAAGTTGGCTGCCCTTGTGAGCCCAAAGTGCAAAGGAAACGCACAGTTTGAATAATGTAAGGTTATGTTAATTCGAGTATAGCGAGCAAAGTCGGGAAGACGAGGACGGAACGTTGGCAAGGACGCAGAACAGGACGATATTGAGGAAGGCTGGAGGTGGAGGTGGCGGTGGAGAGGAGAGGAGACGAGTGGGTGGCAGAGAGAAGAGTGCAAGGTGTAAATTACTCGCACACACAATCCACGCCATTGCCTCGCAGTTAGAGGTCATCCTGTTCCTTAGGCCCCATCTCCATCTAAATTTTCACCTCCTCCCCCCTCCCGCCACAGAGTCTTTCATTTCCCTTCCTGCTTGCCAAGACACACGCAGCGGGAGCAGAAACAGCTCGCTAAAATGGAAAGTGCACTTGCACTTGACTCAAAATGGAACCTGTCGACACAACATTGATTTCCCGACTTTAAATAGGCTGAAAACCCGCAAAGAAATTGGCTGTCAACTGTTTTAGAGTGTCTTTAGTTAAGGATCAGTGTCGCTTTTGAGCTACCACATTAAATGTTTCTTTAACAATTCTTATTTAAAAATACTTTGATAAGTCGTCAATTCGATTTTCGTGGAAGTGATATTCAAGTACTTAAGCTCGATAATTATTTTTGACAATATAGCGAGATAGTTAAATTGATTTTCATGTTATATGTATTGACAACTCATTGGAGCTACACTATCTGTTGTTGCACCTTGTAGACAAGTTTTCGTGTCTAGACTCTCTTCTGACACAACTTGTGAAACTGTAGCTTCTTATATAGCCAGTAAATCTTCTGCTAATGTATCCGTTACTAAATTTAACTTCTCTGAACCTCGTGAAATTTCATCGTTTAAAATTAGTGATCCTGACGACGTCTTTCCTACCATATGTGATTAAAATTTTTGGCCGCCTCAGATGATTGTTCATGAGTTTAAGCCAAAAAAGCGAACATATCCCTCACCAATAACTCTTGTAAATAACTTATCTTCTAACACTACTCCAAAAAACTAGATTGTCTCCAACATTTGTATTTGTGTAGCACTTCTTTCGAGTCTGACATTATTGTTTTTTCTGAAACTTGGCTAAATTATACTATCTCCGATAGCGAAATTTTTTCAAGCAACTTTGTAAAATATAGAAAAGATCGGTCGATTCGTCGTGGTGGTGGTGTCTTAATTTCTATCAAATCTACTCTTCATTCAGAAGTCATAATCCTTAACTCTTCTTCCGATGTTGAAATATTTCTGGTTCTAGTCTCGATCTTTCTAAATACTCTATCGCTAAATCAAATTTCTTCCTTCTTAACACTCAATGCTATTCTGATTATATTGCTCGCTGTAAGTAGAAGTCAATTTGCATATAACCCTAAATTATTTTCTTTCCTTCTCTTTCTTTTTTGGTTCTGAAAAGGCAGGCAGCTGCTGCAGATTTATTTTTCCAAATTTTTTCAATCCACATACAGTCGAACTTCCCTAACTCGAATCACCATTATCCGAGCTAGGGAGACTTCGAGTTAGGGAATTTTTTTTTTTTTACTTTTTGAAATTAAACTACAATTTCATTCATTCATAAATACATTTCAAATTGCAAACTTTTCTTGTTATTTTCCACCAAAAAAAATTCCAGTTTAATCAAGACCTGTCGATATTCTCAAAAATAGGTTTTATCGTTCTTTTGCTGTATCCAGAAGACGTTCCCGATTCAAATGACATAATTAATTTTCCATTTTTTAATATAATGAAAACTGTTTTCGATGAGATACCATATGTTACAGCCACTTCAATTTTTTTGGTCCACTTTTGAATTTCTTAACAAATAAGTTTAAAGATTTCTGGAAGAGATAAACATTTTAATACACGTGCTGGTGCCATGGGAAATATTCTAGAGCCGATGCGCTGACAAAGAAGTACATTACGAACATCTTTCCTTAAGTAATTTCACAAGCTTAAGTAATTTTTAATGCAATATTCTATCATATTGCATCACCATATGCTAATGTACATCAATATTACGTATCAAAACAAGCCGTAACAAAAGCATAAAATAGAAACGAAAAAAAATTTAAACTTTTTTGGGAATTGTCCCGGAAAATTCGACTTACAGAAGTACGGGCCAATATTTTTGTTCGAGTTAAGGAGAAATTTGAGTTAGGGAAGTTCGAGTTAGGGAAGTTCGACTGTATTCTCCTATTCTTTCAACTAATTCTCCATATCCCTATAACATTATTTCATCTTCGTCTATCTTTGCCCCCCTCATTTCCGAATCTATTCTGTATCATCAGCTATTAGGTCCATTATTATACCCTTGCATAAAAATGGTGGTAAGTCTGATATATCTAATTACAGAGGTATTGCAAAGTTGTCGGCTATTCCAAAGCTTTTTGAGAAAATTATCTCAGCAAATTTGCAACATCTCTGTAAATCTGTCACCTCCCCCTTTCAATTTGGATTCATCCAGTGTTGGTCTATTACTACCAACTTGTTGGAATTTTCATGCCTAATTAATGATGCATTCCAGAGGAAAATGCAAACTGATGTCATTTATACTGACTTCAGCAAAGCATTTGACTCAGTGAATCATGATCTTTTACTCTTTAAACTTGGTTGTATTGGGTTTCATTAACCTCTTCTTTTCTGGATATCTTCTTATTTAAAGAGTAGAGCGCAGAAAGTTATTCTCAGATCTACTATATCTAAGCCTGTCTACGTAACTTCTGGTGTTCCCCAAGGTAGCCACCTTGGTCCCTTGTGCTTTACACTTTTTATTAATGACCTTCCGTCTATTTTATTACATTCTCGCATACTAATGTATGCGGATGATGTAAAACTTATTCTATCTTTTAACGATCCTGCTCAACTTGATCTACTTCAAAGTGGTCTATATTCTATGCAACTTTGGTGCTTGGCTAATCATCTTCCTCTAAATTGTTCTAAGTGTATGTTCATGACTTTTAGTCGTATTAAACCCTTTCTTGGTATAAAAATGGCTTGTAAAAGTAAGTGAATAAAATAATTACTTTTAATTTATTGATAATTGACACACTTTCGGACAGCTATGCGACTCGCTGTTACAGCTTAAGGGTTCATTGACAATGTCGCAAAAATGTGCAGAGTGCTTTTTATCGTTAGTCCCAGTGCGATGTTTTTGTATTTATTCCATTATCGGCATATTCGATATACATATACAGTCGAACTTCTCTAACTCGAACTTCCCTAACTCGAATTTTCTCTAACTCGAACAAAATCGAGTGGCAATAGCGTTTACTGAGCAAATTTCATACAATTCTGTCTCCCTAACTCGAACTTCCCTAACTCGAATTTCTCCCTAACTCGAACAAAAATATTGGCCCGTACTTCTGTAAGTCGAATTTTTCGGGAAAATCTCCAACAAAGTTTGAATTTTTTTTCGTTTCTATTTTATACTTTTGTTATCGGATCGTTTGAATATGTTATATTTATTTACATTAGCATATGGTGATGAAATATGATAGAATATTGCATCAAAAATTACTTAAGCTTGTGAAATTGCTATAGAAAAGATGTTCGTAATGTACTTCTTTGTCAGCGCATCAGTGTACTAAAATGTTTAAGGAAATATTCAAACTTATTAGTAGTTAAGGAATTTGAAAGTAGACCAAATAAATTAAAGTTGCTGAAAAATGTGGTATCTCAGCAAAAACATTTTTTATTATATTAAAAATTGAAATATTAATTATGATGACATTTGAATAGGGAACTTATTCTGGATACGGCAAAGGAACGAAGAAATCAATTTTTTAGAATATTAACAGGTCTTGAGCAAACTTGAATCCCCTTTTGTTGAAAAACACAAAAAATTGAAATATGAATTGTACTTATGATTGAATGCATTTGTAGTTTCTTTTAAAACACTAAAAAAAAAAATTCCCTTACTCGAAGTCTCCCTAACTCGAACTTTTTTCTTGGATAATGGTGATTCGAGTTAGGGAAGTTCGACTGTATAATATTAATTAAAATTTAGGGTAAAGCATAGTACGCTCTAGCCGAAAATATTTTTGCAAGGCCAAAACTTCATATAAAAAAAAGGGTTGCAAACATGCTCGAAATTATTTTGTAAGGCCATTTCTAAACGTATGTACGCTGTACCTAATTATCCCATAAAAAAACCTCTTTACGAGGTAAAAGTCTACTGACGAAAACATTTTCATGCCCCAAAATTTCTGATATCCAATTTTGTGACGAATAAAATTAAGTTTTACACATAAATTATTTTAAACAAAGTTTTTGCACTCGGCACATTGCGCTAAAATGTCTCAAATCTTCAGACCAAATAAAACTTACTGTTTTGCGCAGTGCCGAATGCAAAAATTTTGTTTAAAATAATTTATGTGTAAAACTTAATTTTATTCGTCACAAAATTGGATATCAGAAATTTTGGGGCATGAAAATGTTTTCGTCACTAGACTTTTACCTCGTAAAGAGGTTTTTTTATGGGATATCAGAAATTTTTGAATAAGACATCAGAAATTTTGAAATTACAATATTTTGTGACAGTATAGCTTTGTCAACTTTGATTATTGTTTGTACAAGCTGTAAGAAATTGTCTGGCAACACTGGTCCCCTTTACAAACAAACATGCCCAGCGCAAAAGCTATCAGCACTCTTAAACTCTGGGTGCTATGACACTTTGCTGCTGCTGTCCTATTCCCATTCTAAGTAAAATGTATATATTCAGCTAACAGGTAATTTCCGCATTACGTTGCAAGCAGTGTCAAAGAGCCCTTCGAAATACCTTTTCAACGATATATAGATCGCATCTGTAGCTTCTATCGTTTGGATGCTATGGGGGTTTCAATTTTAGCGGTTTTTAGCGATTTCCCGCTAAACTAGCGATTTTTCGCAAAAGTCGTAGAGCAAACGTTTCCAGATTTTTGAACAGGAACAAGTCCTCATTTAAACATTTAAGCATAGTATCCAGTTGTTGAAAAACCAGTTTGAAAGGTATCAACTCCATATAAAAAAAAGGGTTGCAAACTGGTTCGAAATTATTTTGTAAGGCTATTTCTAAACCCTTGTATCCAGTACCTAAATTTGGGCAGCTCAGAAAATTTTTGGGTGTTTTACAACACTCTTTAATGACAGCTGGCAGCTTTTTTTTTAGACCTTTCAAAACATCGATTCGTTCAGTGTTTCGACTAGTCGAAATCATTTTGAGCAACAATGGAGCCAAATAAGGAACAAAATAAGAGCCGCATTGAGCTCTTTAACAATGAAGAACGAATTAAATTAATAGAAGAGGTGCAACACAGACCGATCCTGTGGGATCTAACCTCTTTTAGTACAATATAAGTGGTCATTAATCCCATAATTAGGGTATTAGTTGCTACCAATTGTCTTATGACCGTATTGTCCATTTTCATTCTTCAATTATTTTCAATTTAATTTAATTGATTTATTTTGTTGTTTATTTATTTTATGTGCACAGTTGACGCAACAGTGTGACCACAGCAGCATAAGACCAACAATCTCTCAACTTTTTAATGATTTTTGGTATTATGCTGTCACACTGAATTCTGAAAGGTCCGAAATCAAAACATCGAACATTTTGAGCGTCCAAAATATTTTCAGCTACTGGATATTATGCTTTAAGCTAAATCAACGATTTGATCCAAACAAACAAACTGGCTGCTATGACACTTTGTTGCTGCTGCCCTATTCCAATTCAAAGTAAAACGTATATATTCAGTTAATAGGTTATATCTTCCAAACCTATCGGTAAAATTTTTTGTGTCATATATCAAACAACGCGAAATTTTACAAACTAAAACATATTGAAATTAAAAAAAAATCGTTAGCGGCGTTTTCTCAAAAACCGCCAAAATGTGGAGGAAAATACCTTATGTCACCTGTGGCAATTTACCTATGTACTTTAGAAAAAAAGTTAAAAGGTATGCATAACAGCCCTTCAAAATACCTTTTCAACGATATATAGATCGCATCTGTAGCTTTTATCGTTTGGATGCTATAAGGGTTTTAATTTTAGCGGTTTTTAGCGATTTCCCGCTAAACTAGCTTTTTTTCGAAAAAGTCGTAGAACAAACGTTTCTAGATTTTTGAGCGGGAACAAGTCCTCATTCAAACTTTTAAGGTAAATCAACGATTTGATCCTAACAAACAAACAAACAGACAAACAAACAGACTGACTTTTCATCTCGTTTTGAGAAGGGCACCAAAAGTTTCAAAATTAATTATCTTCTGAACCAGTGATCGGATTTTGATGATCAAGGTGTCATTCGACGCGTATTTAGAATTAGAATAGATAAGAATAGTTAAAAATTAAAAAAAAAATCAAAAAGGCTCCAACGGCCCCATTAGCTCCAATCATTTAAATTTTGCCCCTCCCACTTACACCTGTTTATCTCACGAACCAGGTAAGTTTTTAAAAGTCTTAGTATGCACATTTGTAAGTTTAATTGATACCTTTCGATCGGTATATAGCTCGACCTGATCGGGCAGTCATAGCAAATTTTCCATTCTTCCTGTGTATATATGCTAGTCGCTTTCGCACACTTCGTGCTGCTTTCGTCACTAGCGCGGACTGCCGTCCGCAGTGATGGGCAGCTCAGAATATTTTCTGGCGTTTTACAGCACTGTTTGATCCACAGATGGCAGCTTTATTTTGACCTTTCAAAACATCGATTGAATCGTTGTTTTGAATAGTCGAAATATATGAACAATGGCGGGAAAAAATAAGCACCAAAATAAGAGCCGAATTGATGACTTCGAAAATGAAGAACGAATAAGGCTAAAGCATAGTACGCTCTAGCCGAAAATATTTTTGCAAGGCCAAAACTTCATATAAAAAAAAGGGTTGCAAACATGCTCGAAATTATTTTGTAAGGCCATTTCTAAACGTATGTACGCTGTATCTAAATATGGGCAGCTCAGTATATTTTCTGGCGTTTTACAACACTGTTTGGTCCACAGATGGCAGCTTTATTTTGACCTTTCAAAACATCGATTGAATCGTTGTTTTGACTAGTCGAAATCTATGAACAACAATGGAGGGAAAAAATAAGCAGCAAAATAAGAGCCGAATTGATGTCTTTGAAAATGAAGAACGGTTAAGGCTAATTGAAGAGGTGAGATAGAGGCCAATCATATGGGATTTAACCGATAAAAAGCATTTTGATGCGACTTTTATCAAAAGTGCATGGGAAAGTATTGCAGAGGCCGTTAATCCGAAAATTATGGTATTGGTCGCTGCTACTTCACTGATCCAGTCCATTTGGTCCATTTTGTCACTTTGATTATTTGAAATTGTATTTACTTGTTTGTTGTGAACAGCTGACGCAACAGTGGGACCACAGCAGCAAAGGACCAACAATCTCTCAACTTTTTAGTGATTTTTGGTATTTTGCTGTCACACTGAATTCTGTAAGGCCCGACCTCAAAACATCGAACATTTCGAGCGTCCAAAATGTTTTCAGCTAGAGCGTACTACGCTTAAAGGTCTAACCTGTACGGCACACCTCCAAAAAAAAAAAAAAATCCAAAATTAGGCCCTATTTTATGATGAATTTAGGTTTAAAAATTATTTCCGGGTCTTTTATATTTTATAAAACAAATAAAAAAAATATCGCGCGATTTTTTTTTTTTAATTTTTCATCTGCGGCGCTTTAATCACATTTTAATAACCAGGATTGCATGAGCATCTTCATTGATTATGGCTTCTTTATACGGGTAATACAATCTACCAATTGCCATAAAGAGCTCATGAACCCTTTCTGCGTGGCTCGTAAATTTCTTTTGAAATTGAAATTTGGCCAAATATCCAATATAATGCTCTGTTTTTCTTCCAAAACGTTAAAAATTAATATGGAAGTTAGTGTTGGTAAACGTTCAAAATTATTCAACATGCACACGAGAACAAAAAAATAGTTCATTTTTATTAAAATTTCAAAAAAATTTAAAAAAAAAACTTTACCATCGATAGTAACATCGATAGCTCTCCACCTCTAATCAGCACGTGCTTTAAACATCGATACCAGACAGTGTGACCGTGCGTCCATGTAATATGCGCGCAATTTACAAATTAAAACGTAGGCTTAACTTAGTTTTTTTAAATAAATACATTTTTTATTATACTATCGACTTGCTTGCTATATGAATACATTTACAAATAATGTTTGTAAAACAAATATGTGAAGACCGCTTAAGGTAAACGTCATAACAAAAACAAATAACTATTTACTGCTGACGTCTCTTTGTCCGCCCGCCACTTCGACAGACGTGGAAACGGGAAACAAATCCTTTGATGCATCATCGCCATCCAAAATGTGCTGCACATCGTTAACAGTACCTTTTCTAAGATTATCCGATCGTTTCTGAAGACGCTGTTAGGAGTAAATAACATATAATTGAAATAAGTTGGTAAATTCAAAAAAAAATTAGTTTACCGTTTCGGACGTCTCTTCATCTGGCACAAAGATGCGCAATGGCGTGTTGCTGCCGAGCTGTTGCTGCACCAACCGTTGATGCTCTTCAAATGCAGTAGCAGCTGCATCCTGTGGATGATGTTGCTGTTGTTGCTGTAGCTGTTGTTGCTGCTGTTGCTGCAGCTGCTGCTGCTGCAGTAGATGTTGTTGCTGCTGCTGTTGGTGCTGCTGCTGTAGCTGTTGTTGCTGCTGCTGTTGGTGTTGCTGATGTTGCTGTTGTTGCTGCTGCTGCAGCTGAAGGTATTGCAGATGCTGCTCCTGTTGTTGCTGCTGCAAGTGTTGCTCATGTGCTTGTGCCTTCAGCTCTTCCAGCTGAAGTTCGTGCTGCTGCTGCTGTTGTTGCTGCTGTTGCTGCAATTGAAGCTCTTCCAAATGGTATTGCTGCTGTTGCTGTTTCTGTAGCTCGAATGCGGCGTGTTCCGTTTCCAGCTGCTGTCGCCGTGCTTCCTCCTCGGCATAGGCCTGCAGCAGCTGCGAAGAGTCGTGGGAGTTGCCATAATAGTTGGACACCACAAATCCACCTTCTGGCGCCGATGAAGTGACCGCCGAGGCGATATTGGCCAGATGGAATGGCGCCGTCTCATACACGGGCTCGGCGGACTCCCCCAACGAGGGAGCGGCAATTAGAGCTGCATATTGAGGTGCTGCATCCAACACCGGATGGATGTTGTGATGCGGATCCTTGGCAGCCTGTAGGATTTGCCCATTGCTGGCGACCTGCTGCGTCAGATCTGCGTTCACATAGCCCGTCTCAATCACATGCTCCGTGCTGGGCTTGAAGAGCTGCTGCTTGTGCTGGGAATACAGCTGATTCGACTGCGTCACCAGATACGTGGGATTGTAGATGGGTATGTGAGCTGCTGACACGGCGGCAGCAAATAACGGTTGCTGAACGGTTGCGGTCTGCTGCTGCGCAAACTGGATCGGATAGATGGGCACGGTTTGGGTTTGGGCCGCCGCTTGGGCGCCAACTATCTGGACGAGGGGTTGGGCGGGCAGATGGTTGCCCTGGACATCCGCAGGCAGCGGCTTGCTGTTGCTGGGCGTATTAAAGCTTTCCGTTGCGACCTTCACTTTGTTTGTGGGCAGCGATGGATCTGGATCTGGGGCAAAGAGTTTCTGCGAACCCGAAATGGGATCGCGAATTGTTTGATCATTTGTTTCATCCTCATTCACATTGTACGGTGCTCCATATGTCTGTGACGGTGGTTGTTGGGTACTCTGTGTGGATGTTGGATGGTTTTGTGCAGGGGGCAGGTATGCGGTGTCTAGGCCATCGTCCAGCTGATTGTCGTGATCGTGGTGCAGTGGTGCCAAGTTTGGGGCGGGTACCGTGTAAATGGGTGCAAAGTGCTCGGTGTTGTAATTGTAGTTGTTGTGTGTATCCAGCTGTGGGGTCATCATGTGCATGTTTATGACTACTATGTGTAATTGTGATCTTTTAAAAATTGTCTATTATAAGTCACTCATCGCCAGAAACCCGCGATGAATCCTAAACTATCAACTATTGAATATCTGATTGAAATTTTTCTGAGCTTTCACAAGGTATATTTATTTTTAATTCTAAATTTTTTAATTTTAAATTAATGACAAATGTATTAACTTTATATATACTTGCTATAATTCTGAATGGTGACTTATCATAACATAGTTAATATTGATTAACTTTACTTTTTAAATGCATGGTACAAAATCAAGTAGGTGTCTTAAAATACGCAATAAAAAATATTTTTGGCGCATTTGAATAAGTAACGGGTACCCCATAGTCGGGAGCTCGACTATAGCTTTTCCCACTTTTTAAATTTTCTCTTGTAATCCAATATATTTCTACCATATTCTTTCGATGATCTTGACTTATAATAGACAATTGTGCTGTGTGTTGGTGTTGTACTCACCGGCAAATGTTGCAGTTCGCTGTAGGACACCGCAGTGGGCTTCTCGTACTTGAAGGGCTTCTCATAGCCAAAGACGGGCTTCGAATGTGGCTTCGAGTTGTTCAGCTTGATCTTCAGCGGCTTGCGTAGGCCAACGGAGGGTTTCAGATACACAGGACGTGCTCCGCGCAAATTATGCGATGGTGCCGCGTGCAACAAATGCATATGACCATGCGAGTGCGGGTGCGAGTGAGACAGCGAGTGCGAGTGAGACAGATGAGCATGGGAATGAGAATGGGAATGGGAATGAGAATGTGGTGCCACATGCTGATGGGCGTGACTGTGGGCGCCAGGACGACCCTTTAGCACCAGCGGCACCGGCTGGTCACTGCGAATCTGAACAACCAAAGTGCGCTGCTTGCCACCTGGAGGGGCAGCGGCAAGTGCGGCGGGACGTCCCAATTGATTGGCGCTCTTGGGCGGCCATTGACTGCTGCTGAAGATCAATGGACGCTTCCCCACGGGCGGCTCACAGTTGGCCAGGCCAACAAGCAGCGCAATCAGTATAAATGCCTGTTGTGGTGAAAATGTCAAAATATAAAATTTTAATTTTTTATCTACAAAAATAGTTAAATTAAACACAATTTTAATTATATTATTTTACGAGTACATAATGAATATTCAAATAAAACTTTCTAAGCTTTGCTAGCGATAAGCTGAAGAAGGGGAAGGGAAATGGAGGGAGGGAACGTAGTAGCGTGTAATCACCGGACAGTCCGTCAACCGTCGACAATAATGGCCTTAATTTGTATAAATTGGCGGTTTTCTAAAATTTTATCACGTCGCCTGCTGTTGGCTACTAAAGTCAAGCAATGTACAATGCACATATTCCTACGAACATGTCTGTACTCAAATACATACATATATTTATGTTGTGTTGTTGGTTCACGTACATAAACCATAACTTTAGGCCCACGTCTAATTAATGGCGTAGAATGAAAGTGAAAAGTTGATTCGATATTTTTTTTTTTTTGGTTCTTCCAAAGGCAACAAAAGTTGTCGAGTTTGTTGTTGTTGCTTTTAACTGGAAGTCAACAATTTGGCATCGTAATTGTTACAACAACAAATTTCACTTGCCCGACACTGGCAATGACAATGTTGTACCGTTAGTCCGTCAGACAGCCAATCAGGTGAAACAGGTGAAACTGACGAGGGACAATGTCTGTCTGTCTATCTATATGTGTGTGTGTGTACACACTGTGATTTTTGATTACGTGCTGCATTTGCTTAATCGAAGTCACATACGTAATTGAGACCAAATTGTTGGCTTGGCTTTAATGCGTTTATGGTGTGGTTAGTGGTAAGTAAATTGGCATTTGCTTTGTCGCCAGCTAAAAATATGAAATATGAAATATGCAAAATAACAGTCACCAGTTAACTTCCAGCTGGTGAATGAACTTGTTAGTTAATAGCAGCTTGTTGATAGAAAGTCAAAATACGGACGT
>JBAMBL010002127.1:0-33765 GCA_037043405.1 Drosophila subquinaria | reverse complement strand
ATGGGAGAGACAAACGCATCACAGTGGGTGGGCCGCGTGGGGTGGTGAGGGGAAGCAGAAACAGAGACAGAGCGCGCATTGATGACAGCAGCTTTTCTGTGTGTGTGTGTGTGTGTGTGAGCTTTTGTATGTGTGTGCCGAAGACTGTAATGAGTTGTGAGTCATGAGGCCATGCAGAGAGCCAATGTTAATGGTCGTCGCTGATGAAGGTAAAAATCTACAAAATTAGAATAATAATAATTATAATGGAAAGTATTTAAAAGAGAGACAGTGACAGCGCACAGCTAGACAGTTATGTAGATAGATGGCAGATGATGTTGATGATGGGCGGCGATAACATGCAGCTAAATGGATTAAAAAAAAAGAAGGTGTGAAGCGGCTGTCAAGACAGAAAGAGAGAGGTGAGAGAGTGAGAGCAGAGGTGGGGATAACAAAAACAGAAGCAAAGCAGCGTAGTAAATGAGCCACAGCCGGAACTTGATGGCTCATGCAAGCGACGCTAGACAGCTTCAAGGTGAAGTTTTATGACTCTCGTGTTTTTCTGGCGTTGTTTTGTTTCGTTTTTTGCATGCGGGTGAAATTGAAAATAATATAGTGAAAATAGGTGACTGTGTGTGTGAGCAATTGCAGTTGACAGAGTCCAGTAAAAAGCAACAACACATTATGCTCTTGTTTTTTAATGAACTTTTTTAAATGTTTTCCGTTCGCCTTTGGCTCTCTAGAGAGTCACAACAACAAGGTTCAAGCAAATGAGTTTCACCTGCAAACTGCTGAACTTTGCTGCGGCCAACTTAACAGTTATATGTACTTAACAGAGCGCTAGTTACATACATATGTTAAAGGAGCTAGAGATGGACTGTTATCTTTAACATATGGAGATGGACTGTTAATCATGTTTTGCATTGGTAACCGAGTAATTTTCATCAGTTTTCCGAAATTCCAAGGAAAAGAATGGAAAATTACAGTCTTATCAACGATAAATGCAGTTTTCGAGAAAAAGAAATACAAATATATAAAAAAACACTAGATTAACCCCATTATTCTTAACAGTGACCGTTACAGTGATTGTTCAACATGCAATTTTGTTGTGCAAATCTCACTCCATTGTCAACGTTTTGGCATCTTTTGTTCATCTTCTTGGAAATAGAAATTTCCGTTGCTGCTGATGTTGACCTCTGGCGCTCTGCCATTGGCCTCCCCTCCGGTGTCATGTTCCAAATTTGTAACAGCTGCCACAGCTAATGGACAAATAATTACAGTCAGCATCAGAATACAACACACAACACAACACAAACACAACTAACTAACTAACTAACACTTTTTGACCTGGCTACCGTTGCTGGCAGCACAATGGACAATGGACAAATGACCTCGGGGGGTTTGGCAGGAAGGAAACTTGTTGGTTTTATGGCAATTGTTTATGCATAATTACGGTAATAGAATTGACAAATGACTTGTGACAACGATTGGATTATTGTCCTGAATTCTTCTCGCAGAGAAATCAAATTAAATGTTGGAAAACTAATAAATAATTATATCCTGTTAGCAAAACAGATGTTAAACTTATCTTAATCATATCAAACACTTATTATAATCGTATCGTAATTATATCCTGTTAGCAAAACAGATGTTAAACTTATCTTAATCATATCAAACACTTATTATAATCGTATCAATTAGAATTGTAACTGTTACGTTTTGAAATCAATTTATTAAGTCGAAAATTTTCTCAAATTTGTCACAATTAAGCGATTTAGGAAGCAAGTTGTTGTTTCCTAATTCTTCCCAAAGAAGTCAAATTTGAAAGATGAGAAAAAAACTATTGAAAGTCTCATATCTATTAGGATTGTAGCTTTACATTTGATGATAGTTCTTAGAATAGAGATAACTGTTAATTAATTTAAGCGATATATTTATCGATAACTCTATTCTCTCTATTTTTATTTTAGTGATGTTCATCTAATTCAACACAATTCAGCGATCTTTCAAGTTTTTACAACTGTAGTTCCTGCCGAGGTTTCCGGTATGAACGTTCTACCTCGTTGATCGGCTTTTCTTGGTCTTGGTCTTGGGCTGCTGCTCCAGAGTCTTTAAGCTGACAGTTGCAGCTTGTACACAAAAAAAAAGAAAAAAAGAAACTCTGATACGCCTTCTGAGTCTGCTAATTTCAGCATAATCTGAAACTCTTTTGTCTCAGCCAACAGTCTACCAGTCTACAGCCAACAGCTGTTCGTCTTGGCCCCATAATCATCTTGGGAAGTCATTAAGTGGCTCTGCGGAATGTCAATGAACGCGCCGACAAACGATTTAAAGGCAGTGAAATAAGAACAGGTGTTCCAAGAGGTGTTCAGGTGCTAGGGACCTTCTTGTAAATGAATATGAGATCAAGTTCAGAGCACAGAGCAGCTGTTAATCGGGCAGGTTAAGTGCAAAAAACCTTGGCAACTTTTAATGAGGTCCAACATTTGTCACTTCCCACAAATACAGATACAGATACATATTTCACATCGTCTATCAAGATCCGACATTTGAAAACGGTAAACGGTAAATGGAACAGGAAATTAATGTTTTATTTTGGCCCCAAATTCAAATATGGGCAAACTCTTGTTAGCCTGGCTCATAAATTCAGTTAGTGGCAAAGAAAGTAACTGGGCCGAGCCCAAAAACACCAGATGAATAATGAAAACATGCAGAAATACATGAGTAAAGAGCACACTAAAAAAACATACAAGCACACACACATGAAAAGTGCAAGTAAGCACATAAAACATGTCCAGTTTGATAGGGATGTTAAGGGAATAAAGCGGAATGAGAGTTGCTTTATCGTTTTTTCAGGTAACTTTAACACACATAAAAAAGTAGAGCACACGTGAAAATAACTCAAATTGTCTATGAAAGCTTAGTAGAAAAACCCTTAAACTTTTTGAAGATTAAAGCGCATCTTTAAATATTTCAAATTAGTTTAACAAAAACTTTGAAAGGTCTTGGTTTATTCAGAATTGCTGGTATAGTATTTAACATTTTTTAACACTATTTTTATAATAATACAGTCGAACTTCCCTAACTCGAATTTTCTCTAACTCGAACAAAATCGAGTGACAATCGCGTTTACTGAGCAAATTTCATACAAATCTGCTTCCCTAACTCGAACTTCCCTAAGTCGAATTTCTCCGTAACTCGAACAAAAATATTGGTCCGTGCTTCTGTAAGTCGAATTTTTCGGGAAAATCTTTAATAAAGTTTGAATTTTTTTTCGTTTCTGTTATATGCTATTGTTACCGACTCGTTTGGATATGTAATATTGATGTACATAAACATATGGAGATGCAATACGATAGAATTTTGCATCAACAATTATTATCAGTGCAAGATTATTTACCGTGGCATCAGCACGTGTATTAAAATGTTTATCGCTCTAAGAAATATTTAAACTTATTTGTACGAAACTGGACCAAAAAAATTCAAGTGACTGAAAAATATGGTATCTTATCGAAAACAGTTTTCATTATATTAAAAAATGGAAAATGGATGTCATTTGAATAGGGAACTTCTTCTGGATACAGCAAAGGGACGAAAAAATCAATTTTTAAGAATATCGACATGTCTTGAACAAACTGAAATCCTTTTTTGTTGAAAATAACAAGAAAAATTTACAATTTGAAATGTATTTATGTTAAATGCATTTGTAGTTTCTTTTAAATAACTAAAAAAAAAAATTCCCTAACTCGAAGTCTCCCTAACTCGAACTTTTTTCTTGGATAATGGTGATTCGAGTTAGGGAAGCTCGACTGTATTACTTATTTTCAACTCTAATTATTTGAAATGATTTTCTATTTTTTTTATAGTTACATTTTAAGCCTATTCAATTACTGCATTGAATTTGTAACGCCTTATTTATCGATTACACTGATTCGATGCATACAAATATAACAATATTTCCACTGTTAATTCGTTTTATCCCATTGCAAATTGAATGGGTCTCTTTCAGTCCAATTGGCAAAGTTTCAATGCTAAAAAGCTGTAAACTGGCCTCTGCCACACTCCAAAGTCAGTTTGTCACAATGTATCGCTTGACAGCAATCACTTAGTCCCTTCCCCCTCCTTCCTCCTTCCTCCACACTTCACCCCATCCCTTTCATCGGGCAAACAACAGAGTACAGTTAGCAACAAAAATGGTAAATGAATGACGGGTAAAATTCAATATAACTCATTTATGAAGATTTCTTTTTTACTTCTTTGTTTGCTTACATCATTTTTTATTCAAATTTGGACTTCTTGTCGAAGACGCGTAGAAGCCAAGGAAACTGAAAAACGCATATAGATATTATTATGCAAATTTTCTATTCTCTTTCATTGACACTTTGTGCCGTACGCTTTGACAGGTTTATCATCATTTTATGTTGCTGCTGCTTGCTCTTCCTCTTACAATAACAAATGACTTGTTACGTGGTTTGCTTCTTGTTCTTTTACTTTGGCCTCCTATTCCTACACACACACACACACACACACAACTGTAGTCATTGTTCTCACATATACACACACAAACACACATAGCAACAGACATGCAGAGTCATCAATGCAGCACAAAGACAACCTCCACGGCTCCAAAGTTTACGCTCTCAGAGAGTGAGAGAGGTTTGGAGTGCGAGAGAGCAAAAGTTTTAAACGCGCCTCCTTTGCATGTCTGTGTGTTACGTACATATGTATTTATGCATGCTCACTTCAGTCAATATTTACATTTCTAACTAATTATCAGTTCAGCGCACTTTTGTGTTGACAGAAGCTGCTACAGCGACAGCGACGTCGACGTCGACGCAGAACAGTGTCAACGCTTTGTGGTCGCCTTCATCTGCCACCTTCACAATGCGAGTTCGTTTAACTTTGCATTCTAAAAAAGAGCAAACAACAACGACAACAAAAACTACAACAAGAGTAAAGCTAATGTTGTTAATTGTGCTTAAAATTTACTGCTTACGCATATATAATTTGTTGTTGATATTTTAAGTAAACGAGGAAGTTGCATTTTAACAGTTCCATATACAGTTCTTAACAGCGTTCTGTCAAGTGCATTAACACGTTCTGTTAAATGCATTTAACAGCGCTGTTACAGCACGCGTGTCAACGTTGACACTGACCCAGAATTGACCTTCAGTCAAAAATGCTTTTCAGGCCTATTTGCCCAGCTTGAGCCAAGCCAAAGTTTTGTATGTAAACATTCCAAAAAAGGTTTCTTTTGTTTTTGTTTCGCTTTGTTTCTTTTTGGCCTTTTTGATACTTTAATTGCCCCAAAAGCCTTGAATTTGCACTACAAAGAGCTTTTAGTGGTTTACCCACAAAAGCCGACTGAGAAATTATAGTAATTAAAGTCATAAAAAATGAGCAAATAAGACCGAAAATGTTATTTATCTTCAACCCACCAAAGACTCTGTGTTGTTCTTTTGTTTGACCTTTTGACCAGTGTACTGCACCATTTACTAGAGTATATTCTAACAAGCAAACAACTTCAGATACCTTAATGGATTCTAAGAGGGTTTCAAAAGTAAATACCGCCTTTATTTTGGGCTTCTAGACAACAAATCTATCTTAAAATGGAACTTTTTGTAAATATAAATAACGATTTAAATCTATAAATCCAAATAAAATATTCAGATGACAGAAAAAAAAAACTTTAGTAAACACTTCACATAAACCCACGCTTAAAACGGGTTTATAGATGCTGCTTATATTATATATATAGAAAAGGGGGCAGGGCAAAAGGAAACAAGGAGTCTTATTTAGTAGACATATCAAATGGGGAGATTCAACTTACGCCACTAAGCCGCCCAAGAAGGCAACTGGACCGCCGCCAATTAAACGGATTTTGCGATGACAGGAATCGAAGAGCGATGTTCGTGTTGGCGCCTGCGATGTGGGTGACATGTTGTTGTTGCTGTTACTGTTACTGTTATTGTGGATGTTATTGCGTCGATTGCTGCTGTCTCTATTATTAATGAGCAGCTGTTGTTGTGTTGCTGTTGTTGATGTTTTCCACGCTTGTTGTTCACTTGTTTTGAAATTGTAATTACTTATGTAGTGGTTGTTGCTGCTGCTGCTGTTGCTGTTGCAGTTTTTACTGTTTTTATAATGAGTGTTGTTGTTGTTGTTTTGGTTGTTAATGCAACTATTAGACAAACTGTTGTTGTTTTTATTACTATTACTATTACTATTAATGCTGCGACAGCTTTGATTGCTGCTGCTGTCGTCGTCTGTTATTGTTGTTGCTGTCGCTGTCACTACAGCTGTTGTTGTTGTTGTTTTTGGCTTCTTGTTGCGTCGCAGCGCTGCTGCAAAACTATAGCTAGTGTGCTCTTTCTTCTTCTTCTTTTTCTGCTGCTGCTGCTGCTGCTCGTCTGTGTTAATTGTTGTTGCCAGCAATAACAAACACTTTTCGCTTGTCTGCTTTTGCTTAAAATAATAATCAGCTGCTACTATCGCCGCTCTCTTTTGATTTGTCTCCTGCGCTTCCGTTTGCGTCGTCGCTGCTGCTGCTGCTGCTTGCGTCGCTGCTGCTGCTGCTGCTTGCGTCGCTGCTGCTGCTGCTGTCAATGGTCTGTGTAGCTTTTGCTGCTGCTGCTTGAGCTTTTGGAGTAAGCTTTTGCGCTGTTGCTTTTGGTTGCTTGTGTTGGCTGCTGCTGCTGTCACCGTTGCTGTCGCTGCCGCTGCTGCCGTCGTACCGAAACCAAGTTCCACAATGTGCTGTGTGGGCGCTCTCAACATTATTCACAGTCACTTTTGCTTTTAGCTTTTGGATTCGTTGTTGTTGTTGTTATTATTGTTTATGTTTTGCACATTTGTTCGCTGTTTAATTTTCAATTTTTAGCATTTGAATTTTACACAGTTTTAAATTTCGCTCAACTCGTTTTGTGTTTCTTTCCTTTTCTTTCACTTTTGAGCTCAACTTTCTTCTAGAAAATAAAATATTGCAAACTCCAAATTAAACTAAGACACAAGATTATTTTTGATTTTTGCCAAGTTCACAACTTTCAACTTTAGTTTTGTTTTTGTATGGTTTTCTTGCTTGTTACCAAGTTTAGGCCCAAGAACAGTGGTTCTTGGTGTAATGGAAAATGCCAATAAATTTAATTTGTAAAATTTATTTAATAATTTAATTATTAATAAATTTTTAAGCTATTGATTGCTATAGCTCAGTTTTATAAATTCAAACACAAATTTCCACTAGTCTTGTACCACTGTGCTATGCTATGCTTTATATTTATTATTTAGTTTATGGTTGTTTTTATATATATACTACTGTGGGCAAAAAGTATCGGGAATTTTAAATTTAAAAAATTTTGGGATTCCAATTGGAACAAATGTTTGTACTTTTAGGTTGGCACTACTATCATTAACATCTGTGCAAAATTATACGTTAAAATATTCATTAGTGTTTAAGCTACGATTAGTTTGGTACGACGCCAAATGTGCATTTGGCGATTTTGGTGCCAAAAAACGGTCAATTTCATCGAAAAAAGCCCCGCGTAGAAGTGAGTGAAACAATGTTTTCTGACTACCAGGACAAGATAAAACGCATTATTACGGGCGATGAGACTTGGATCTACGCTTACGACATGGAAATTACCGATCAATCGAGCGAATATCGGCTAAAGGTGAGCCGAGACCGAAAAAATCGCGTCAAATTTGCTCAAAAATCAAGGTCATGTTGACAGTTTATTTGGATTATCGTGTTGTAGTTCATTATAAATTCCTTCCGACCGACCAAACTGTCAACAAGGAATATTGTTTGAGAGATTTGCGTCGTTTGCGCGAAGCTATGCGTAAAAAGACGCCAGAACTATGGGCTGACAACTCATGGTTCTTGCAACACGATAATGCGCCCTCTCATACTGCCCCTGTTCTTCGTGACCATTTTGCCAAAAACTCGACCAAAATTTTCCCACAGCTACCTTTTTCGCCTGATTTATCTTCGTGTGACCTCTGGCTATTTTCTAAGCTCAAAAGACCACTCCGAGGACACCGTTTCGAGTCGATTGAGGAGATTCAACCAAAATCGCCAATTGCACTTTTGGCGTCGTACAAAACTAATCGTAGCTTAAACACTAATGAATATTTTAACGTATAATTTTGCACAGATGTTAGTGATAGTAGTGCCAACCTAAAAGTACAAACATTTGTTCCAATTGGAATCCCAAAATTTTTTAAATTTAAAATTCCCGATACTTTTTGCCCACAGTAGTAAAATACAAATGTGCGCGTTTCTATATTGGAACTTTTGCTGTTGTTTTTCCTATAATTGTTGTTGTTGTTGTTTTTCTTATAGTTGTTGTTATTGTAAATATAATGCGCCTTTGGAAGAGAAAAAAACGCGATCGCGTGAGTTTTTCTGCCTCATTGTGAGCTGTTTCACAACTGCGTGAGTGTATCTGTGTGTGTGTGTGTGCGTATGTGTGTGTGAGCTACGGGTGAGTATGTAAATAAGTATATAAATTTATTTTTTTCGCGAGGTTGCTAAGCTAAAATCCGCTTATTCATATGTATGTTAATTAGATTTACTACAAAAGTGAATTATAAAGTATTCGCTGTGTGGACTTCTTTCTAATCTTCTTTTTTTCCTTTTTTTTTCATTCTTTATTATAGCTTATTTATTTTTCTTCTTTTATGCAAATTCATCAGCAGCAGCAGCAAAAAATGTTTATACATTTTAATTGTAAATTAAATAAAAGCAATGATAATTTCAATCTCATCTTCTCTCTAATTCTCTTGCCTTTCTTCTCACACGCATAATCTTCAAGTTGCTTCTTTTTATTTTAAATATTTATTTTCAGTCTCTGCACAGCCCAAAAGGAAAGTAAAAGGTGGTGTCATCCACGTTGCTTACGCAATTCGCCAAAAAAAATAAGACGAACCAAAATTAAAAACCCATCATTAAAGTAGGCACAAGCCAAAAAAGAGGCGCAGAGGCAGCTCATAAAAACTGGGAAATTGGCAGCATAATAAAAATCGAGCGGGAATCATGTCAAACAGGAGTCAAAACCGGATAACCTTCACCCAAATATACATATTAAACCTAAACGGTGAGAAGGCTGGGCCCAAAGTTGAGCAAGAGATCAGAGAAACTTCAGTTGAATATTCTGATTATTCATTTCAGATGAATCATAATAAATTCCCCCCAGGGGAAGTTCACAAATTGAACGACATTTTCACAATGAAACAGCCCAACATTTTTTTAAAGAATTTTTTGAAATTCATAAATTCTGTAATATCTGCAACCTTTTTTCTTTCAATCTCAAGTATTTCATTGGAAAAGAATTATTGAATCATCGATTTTGCAGCATGAACTGTTAAAAACGCTTTGATTGATGACAATTTTTAAAATAATTTAAAATTTATCAAAAATAGCACCAATTACAGAGTTTCTACTTCAATTTCATCTGAATTGTTACTAATTAATACTTTTGAATACTAAGATAGAGAAATGATAAAAAAATACTTATATTGTGGGTTTTGCCCAAATATAATCTGTGAATTCAGTTGCTTTTGCTTACACAAATTCAGAAAAGGATGTTCCCAAAATCTCCCCTTTGCATTGATTTTAGTACATTCATTTTCAAAGAAATGTTTAATTGAGAAACAGTTCGAAAAGCAAGTGAAAGTAATCCATTTCTTAGACAAGTTTCGAATCCGTAACTCATTAAATTTTTTCCCTGACAAACGATTTCTGAAACAACTCATAATGACCCACATTCCGATATTTTCGACTTCCGTTGGCTTTTCCACATTGATTCTTAAAGAGTTGCGATTGCATGACTCAAAAGTCAACGAGGCGTGCATCTTTATATGAATCTTCATATGGAAATCAAAGAAAAATAAAAAGAAGGGGGAAAAAACGCTCGCAAGATGCGAAATTCCCCATGTTTGTCACAGTTAAACGCGTTTATCTGTAATTCTTGGGTGGGAATAACATCGGTATGAATAGACGTGCCACAGCAAAGTGGCAAAATTGATTCAATCAAGCCAACTGGCAAACTAGCAATGTGCAGACTGAGCTGAAAACACGCAAAGACATCGAATACGGAGAGTATGGGATATCTGGTAAAAAACGACAAACAACAGCAATCCACAAAGACAACTTATTATAATCACAGCAACGACAACACGGAAAAGTAAAATAAAAAGGCGTGCAACTAAATGAAATGCTCAAAACGATTTGACACTTTTGTTTTAAAGAAGAAAAACACAAAAAAAAAAGAGTAAAGAAAACTTTCACAAAGAAGTTGAAAATTGTTATAGTTACAAATCTATTGAAAGTTTTAGGGTTAGATTAAAAAAGCAAAAGTTGAAACAAAACTTGCCAATTTCTCAAGAAACTTTCTACAATTTCAATGGAATCAAAAGGCGCTCTTGTAATTCTCAACTAATTCATGCTACGTTGGTTTTTTTTTTTGCCGAACATATTCTCATTTCCAGGCACGTTCTAAGACCTCTAGAATTTCAATAGAAAATTTTAGCTCATATGTGTGTAAGGCTAATGTTAATGCTAATGATGATGATGATGATGATGTTGATTTGGGAAGCAGATGAGCTACAGTGAAGACAGTTTAAAGAGAGTCGAGCGGTTCGTTGGTCTCATTTTTAATGCACAACTCGACAAATTGACACTGCATGAAATAGAGAGGGGAATTGCGCTGGTAGAATTTTAAAATGAAAGTTCGTGCTTATTCACGGTTGAAGAAGCATGCGGAAATCTCTAAGCTTAAATCCAAAAAAAGCAAAATGGAAAAACCCAAGCTCAAAGCGAGATGAAATAAAATAAAAGTCTAGCCAAACAAAGAGTTGAAATAATAATAATCATAATAATTATATTATTTTAATGTGTTTTTCTTTTCTATTTCTTGCCTTTCCTTATTTTTCCAAGCTGTCGTTTTCTGCTTTGGCATTACACAGCATTTTCAATTAAGTCCCCTCAACCTCAACGTTTTCAATGATGAAAGTTTTCCTTTCTTCCACCTCATTTTTTTTTTGTTTTTGTTTTTCTTTTCTTCTATTTCTGTTGCTGTTGTGGCAAGTTAAGGAGAAGAAGGGTTTGCGGCAAGTGTCGATGCACAGCGAAGCAAGACACATCGTCAAGTGGCAAGGTTATGCATTGTGAATAAGCAATTAGTTCTTTCCCGTATTCATCATCATCATCATCATGATTAAGCCAAGATATACGCTTGGATTTAACTTCAACTTTGGGGTCATTGTTATCTGTGCAGCAGATTGAAGTTAAGCGAGAATATCAATGAAATGATATCTCTGTTTATGGCTTTCGATTGGCTGGAAAATGAAACTGGAAGAGGCTACAAGACTACAATCTCATTGCAAATTAACTGGAAAGCAAATTAACTGGACGTCATTGACATCATTACGTTAATCACAGGAAATAAGGTAAAGAGATGACCTGTTATCGATAGCCGATATTTTATGTATGTATTATCGGTAATTTGAGTATTCAATTCAATGGCCGCGTTCACCAGAACTAATCAATCAGTAATCATGTATTTTGTTTGTTCGATAACAAAGCATCACAATCACAGAATTTCAGCGTACTATTTTGGTGATGAATTTTCAGTCATCATAAATCACAAAATTTGAAATCATGATTGCTAATCACTGAATTTCACCAGAATAATCGTGAAAATTTCATCGATTTTCTGTTGTCGATTTGTTCTGGTGAACACGGCCAATAATTAGGGGAAGAATGGAATTGAAATTTGATGATTAACTTAATATTATTCGACAATTCAATTAATTGTGTCGATTGCGATTAATCAAGCTAGTTATGAGCATGTTATCGTCATTCGATAGGTAATCAAGAACATTTCAATTACTTGCTCTACTAAACAATTAAATCGTAACAATGAGATCGATTATTCAATGGCAAGCTCTACTCTTACAATAAACGGCCAGCTGTAATTGACTATCGATTTATAATCGATTACGCTTTACGCTTCCCCTAGTGTTTTCAAGTGCCAGAAGGATGATGATATGATATGCTATAATAATTGAAACAGCTGCGATTCACGCTCGATCAATCTAATTGAGACACGTTGCAACTGCAACTCTCAAGGCTCTCGATTGCCTCACAATCTTCACACTCTGAAGGCCACGAACCGATTCGAGTCGAGTCGAAACGAAACGATTCAAATCGAGAGTGATTAGTGTGCCACGTACACACAAACATACATATATTACAACTCTATCTGTATCTTTTACTGCATTTGTTACTCCGTGTGTGTGTGTATCGAAAAAACAACAGACAAAACAAAAATAAAAGCAAAGGCAATTGCAATCGTCAATCGATCTGCATACTCGCTTTATTTTGTATCTACGTGCAACTGGGCAGGGTTACCTCCTCTCCTCCCCCCTCTCCCTCTCCCTCTGCCTCCCTTTCTTCCTATCTTCCTCTTCGCTCACTCTACAAAATGAACTGAAACTTGAGCGATTGCAGGGACTGCGAAGTTCTCACGGCGAATTACACAAAACGCCGCACATCACGTTTCCAGTAATCATGAAACTCAGTTAACCGCCTCTCTCCCTCCTACTCCCTGTCTTCGACTCTAGCTTGATCACTTCTTTGGCTACACTGTACTCCCCATCTCCATCCCCATCCACGTCATTCACCACGACGACGTCGCTCTCAGGCTATGGCTATACAGAGCTCAAGACGTGAGAGAAATGCAAAAATGTCAAATGAAATAGAAATAGACATAAAAAGAGACTCAATGAAATTACCAAAAAAATATAAAAAAAATTGAGGAAACTACATAGTATAAATGCAGCAAAGGGGTATGCTCGACATGCACATACTCTGAGCAAACATATCAAATGAATTGGGTCTTAAAATTACTACTAAAAAAAAACAAAGAAAATAAATTCGTACCAAAAAAGATCCACTGAAAACCAAAAACTAGATTAAACTGGTAGTGCTGCAGAGGAGTGTGCTCGACAAGTAGATACTCTGTATCAATACAAGTTTTTCCAATAGCATCAATGTTTTTTGTTGAATTGTAAATTCTCAAAATACTATTAATTCCATTCATTTAAACAAAAACTAGATTAAACTGGTAGTGTTGCAAAGAAGTGTGCTCGACAAGTAGATACTCTGTACCAATACAAGATTTCCAATATCCAAGTTTTCCAATATTGTCGTATTGAAATTCTTATAATACTAATAATTCCACTCATTTAATCTTTATCGAATTTAAATGTCATCTTTAATTTAACAACTACACAATATTTAAATACTCTCTTCTCAATTAGTAGTGTATATAAAATACAGAAAAACACAATTAAAAACACATAGACCCAGTTAAGGGCACAAACAATGAAATATGCAAGACGCGCTAATTAAGCAAATTAGTAAAACAACAACAGCACCGATGGAAAAACAAAACAATAATACAAAAATAAAAAAAAACAAAAAACCAGCTGTGGTCAGCGTCTCGTCTGCTTTGTTTTTACCTACTTTTTCAGTTGTTGTTGTTGTCGCTGTTGCATTGTCAACACAGCTCGGCTGAAATTTGACCCATAAAATTTCCCACCAAAATTATAGTAATTTTCAGCTAACTCAATTTGGCCGAAACGAAAAATGGGAAACATGAGAAAGAGGCAAAAAAAACACAAACCAAACTGAGGGAATCGTGTCCGCACAACAAAAGTAGCCGAAAATTAGCTAGAGAAACGTTCAACTTCTCAATGGAAAATCAGCGCAATTTTCACTATCCAGTTACCAGAGAGGCTGCCTCTTCTTCTTCCATCTGCCTTGCCCCTCATCTTGTGGCAGCCACAAGATGCCGCATAATCATAGCTGTTGCGTTGTTGTAGTCGCCACAGATGCCAGTGGGCGGCCATTTGGACAACAACAACCAACGAAGAACAACCAACAACAATGGCATTAAAACAACAACGAAATCTTCAAATTGCACAGTGGAACATTTAGACAATGTTGCCCTCCGAAAATGGGAAGTTGCCTACATGGGAAAAGATCTTCAAGAGGTTCGTTCATTAACTAAAACAGACCATAATAAAAAATCTGAAAACTTTTATAAATTATTGCAACATTTTTAGAGGCAAAACAACATTGTGCAACTTTGTAACGTCTAAGGGCTTTTAATACCCTGTAAGCTGTGGCAAAAGGGCGTTTTTGGCTGTTAACAAATGGTAGGATAAAAATAAAAAAAAATAAAGGGTATTTTAATAATTTTGTATTTTAACAGTCTAATCTTTGTCCTGATAAGCTGAAAATTGTATTCGATTCCCATAATAAACAGAAAAGTGTTGCCAGACAATAAAAGTAAAGCGGCGTATACGTAATATTGCTTACACTGCGAATACTTACTATATAGTATTATGCCAATATCTTTTAGCATTCCCTAACATTACTCATACTTGTTTTTCGAGGTCCCATTAAAAAAAAAACACTATCGATTATATTTTCAATTTTTTACAATCAAATATTATTTATGGAAACGAAAATGCAGCTGTTGTTGTTCGGAAAATGCAATTAACGTTTCGTTGTGTAGTCCCTTAAGACAAATTTTCAAAGGGGGCCACAGGGCAGGGCAGAGGAAGGGTGACAAAATGTCCGCCCACTTGTTGTAGGCGTAGCAGGCACCACTGTGCATAGTGGGTCACACTCTGTGTCAGTGGGTGGAACACAATTGGCACACAGTTGTGGCAGCTGGATTAGATTTTTCTTTTAGTCTCTTTTTATTTTATTTTATTTCATTTCATTACTTTTTGTTGTGTGTTAAACTCTTAAACTACCGCAAGATTTTGTGGCATGTGGATTGCAACATGAATTTTATACACATTTTCTTTGCTTTGATTTTTCTTCATATTTTTGTTAAAGAAAATGGGGAAAAACAAAAACAAGTGACAGCTGGCAATTATTTAAGAAGCCCGCAAACACACTGCATTCTCTCTCTTTCTCTTTGTCGAGCGCTCTCTCTGTCTGGCATTGCAATCAATGGCACGTGTACCGTTAGAAAGAGTGTGAAGAGAGCGAGAGAGAGGAGAGCGGGCTAACTAAACACATTGCAGGCTTTAATGAGAGACAAACTAAGAGCAAGTGCAACTATAAACAGGTGAGTGTGTGCTTTTTATAGGGTATGTGCAAAGTATAAATACCCTGCAAAAATCTATATCTATATAATAATGCTACTGCTTGCAAGCAGTGCATTTTAAACAAATTTCCTATGCTTAGACCTTTTACAATGCACTATGCACATATTCAAACTACCCCTTCTTAGGCTGCTTTTCATAGGGTATGCAAAAAAAACAGGCCCCCATATGACGGCAATGGCGACAGCTGAATAATAAATTTAGCTCAGCTCTTTGATTTTTTGTTGCTCATCATTTCGTTTTTGTTGTTGCTGTTGTTGCTTTAGGGGGAAACAGCAACAACAACGAGAGCAACAGCAACAGAAACAGCTGAGCTGACATTGACACTTTTCGTCGTTTGCTGAAGGCGCACAAAAAATCATTTAAGGTTATTTATAAAAACCAAAAACAAAATAAATAAATACATAATAAAAGAGAAATGTTGTCCAAAAGGAAACCGCAAAACGATAAACTGAGCAAACGATACATACTATACAATTTCTGCACAATATCGGAAATCAATAGATGTCGTGTTTTTCGCCCAACACTTCCCGTGCATTATTTAACCATTTCTAACCACAATAAACTGCATAATGTATGTATTCATTTACATACACATAATTATACCCTTTAATGTCTTACTTCATTGTTTTCCCTCTTGCATGCGAACTTCAATTTCAATTCGCCAAATTGCCAACTGGCAATTCCAATTCCAATTCCAATTCGAAATCGAGTTCCCCTTTCCCAGCGCTCGTTCAATTTCCGTGTCGCCTTCAACGCGCTTTAACCTTCAACTCGCATTGAAGTCAATTTGCTGGTTTTTTCCCCTCTCCCTCTCCCGTTCACACTGGCTTGCCATTTGTGTTTTCACAAAGTGCCAAACGCAAACAGCGCAGCAATTAAATCAAAATTTATGAAGTGATTCTAATTCAACGGCTTTAAGTGTGCGTTCAATTTCCATTGCTCGCATTTTGAATAAGCTTAATTGTTGACGACTTTTCTATGTGTGTGTGTGTGTGTGTGTGTGTGTAAGTCGCGACCAGGCAAAGCACCGTTAAAGGTCAAACGAGCATTTAGCAAGAGCGCAGAAAGTCAGACGAGCATTAAGCAAAAACGAAACGCAAATGGCAACAACAATCAATGCCTGCAGCCTATCTAACCACCTCTCACTCTCTCTCTGTCTTTCTCACTCACTCACTCGCTCGCTCTCGTTCTCAGCTTAGACATAGAATGATTATTATTAAAAGAAATAAAACTAGTTTCTCCAATAGCAAGCAGTAAACCTGTGCAGTTGTTGTTGCTCTTGTTTGTTGTTGTTGCTGTGGCAGCAGCTGCTGCTGCTTTTGTATGACGTGAGCGAAAGATGCACATGCACTGACACGATTAAACATGCCGGCAATCGTTCAGATCATTGGGAAAGTCCCTCCAATGCGACTAATACCCGTACAGAGAGTTTCCCTCAGTAAATTTATGGCATCTCTCAATTAACTAAATTCTTAACAAGCCACAGAAAATTGTTGAAAATTGGTAATTCCCAGAGAGAAATACTGAAATAATGCGATTAATTTCTAGACTTTGTTTTTTAACTTGATTCTATGCTTAATTTGCAATTAGTTTTATTTATGTATCTATTTTTAATTTAATTTATGTTTATTTCTAATTTTATTAGAAGTCTGTCCTACAAAACAATTCATTTTTTGTTTTTTTTTTATTACATTTTTTTTATGTTTATTTACATTAGTGATCAATGTATTTTTTTAATAGTTCCTTTTCGTATTTATTATTTTTTTTTTTATTATTTGTTTACTTTTTGAAGAAGCAGACTTACTAAAGTTTTACCAATTTTCATGTATTTAAAACTTTGTAAGTCGGCGCAAATAGACTTTGCCCCACTGTAATCTGAGTCATAAAATTTGCAAAAATATATCGCAGCACGCAAGAGCAGTAATCGATATTTGCCACACTGTGTGGCATACTTGCTGTTGGAGGCGGTGACGCATTTGCATTGACACAAAGAGGAGCAGAAGGAGGAGGAGGAGGAGGAGAAGTGAGAAAATTGGCGCAACTTGAAGTGGCTGGCGGAAGGGCACCGCATTGTTGTTGTTGTTGTTGAATTGCGTGTTTAAGGACTTTTTATTTTTATTATTTGCCAAGGGAAACACGTCCGGACAGGAAGTGACAGACAGTGGCAAAGGAAGTGGTTAAAAACCGACAAAACGATAACAACAACAATTGGTAAATGCTGCTGGCGCTTACAACAGCTGCTGTTGTTGTTGTTGTTGTTGTGATGCTGCTGCTGCGCTGCGTTTTCTGCTTACTGGTTACAGTTAGTGGCCAAAGCAAAAGCTCGATGCACCGTAACAGTTATTGTTGTTTGTTTTTCTTTTAGTTAGTTGCTGTTGTTGTTGTTATTGTTGCTGTGCCAATTCTAAACGTTGCATTGGCAACAGTCGCGCTTCGCCGGTTTTGCAAGCTGCTTGCTGCATTGCGCGTAATCAGTGAAGCAACAAACCGTGGCAACAACAATAACAACAACAACAACTTCAACTACAACAACAATTATAAGAGTTGTAATGCGGCTACTGCTGAAGAGGTAGCAGAAAATGAAAGAAAAAAAAATAGAGTTTCTGCAAGTATTGAAAACTCGTATGCAGTTCGCTGTGAATGACACAGTTTACACTTGCACACACACACACACACACTCGCTCACACACGCTCAGGCAGACACAACAACACTGGCACAGTGGACTGAACTCCTTTGCTTACTTGAATATTTGTTTTCTTGTTGTTTATCTATTTTCTTTTCAGAATTTTCGCACTACATTTATTCATTTTTTATTTTATGAATTATTAAATTGTTTTATTTGCACACACATATAGAAGAATTGTCGATGTTGAAACTGCGACGCTGCTGCGCGCCTCTAAACAAAGTCAAACGCGTAGAGACGGCGACCCGACGACGACGACGTTCACTACGACCGTACGACCAAACATGCCAAAGGAAATTTCTATACTGAAGCAGCGGCAAGACTCTGACAGCTGCTTGACTGACTGACTGCCAACTAACACACACACAGAGAAGCTGCCGAATGAAAGCAGAGCAGAGCAGAGGAGAGCCAAAGATGATGATGATGGTGTGTCGCTGTTGTTGTTGCAGTTAGTTTCTTTTCATGCTGTTGGCGTCGTCGTCGCTGCCGAAGTCAAACGCACACTTGCACACATTAACTGGTTTGCTCAGAGAGCAACAACAGCGGACTGAGAAGAGAGCAAGTGAGCTGAGTTGCCAGTGAGTGTTTCTGTGTGTGCCTTGCATACAAATGCGGCAGTCAAGCAAGACCAGAACATATACACCTCTATATACAATACACGACCACTTGTTTGACAGCTGAGCATGCTCGCTCGCTCCCTTACACACACACTTTCTCTCTTTCTGGCATGCTCTCGCAGCGCTGCGTCGCATCAGCTGAGACCAACATATACAGAGACAATATATTTTTTGCTATACGCTTGGCCGCGCTCAGCAGCTGACAGCACACAGTGCTGCCAGACTGCAAGATATTTTAGTAGCAAATTGTTTGGTAAAAATAGTAGTAGATTTAACAGCAGAGGATAAAATAGGACTTGATTTTTGATATTTTAAATTGTAATAAAATAAGATTATTTTTATTTGGATTTACCTGGTTTTGGAAAATGATTTAAACTAGTGGAACACTCACCTGTAAGAAAAGAAAAGAAGAATGTTTATATAAAATGGAAAATAGGAAAAGAGACTAGCTTTTATGATGATATTATCAGGTAACAACACAAACAGGGAATTCATCAGCGTCGCCCGCATGACCTTTTTAGATGTAATGTCATTAGCACCCTCTACCCTTGTGTATAATTATCACACACTCTCTGTGTGTGTGCCATTGATAAGCATAAAGCAAAGAACAAAGAATAAACAAAGAAAAAAACACAGGAACTGCATTTGGTTCACGGCTTCCATGAAATCAAATGCCAAAATCAAGAAAGACGCGCCGTCATTCAACACAAATACAGGAACTACAAGAACAACATCAAGACAAACAGCTGTCACTTGTGAAGTAAGAGAGAGAGAGGGAGATGGAAAGAGAACGAGGGCAATTCGTTGCGTTCTTCAGGTTCTCTTGCTTGCTCTGCTGCTGGACAGTAAACACCTGTGACCGCCCGCAACGCAACTGCTGTGCGACCACAGCGAGTTCATTTGCACTGAACCTCTTCATATTGCACACACCCATACACACACACACACTGCAATGCTGCAAACTGCGATGCTTGGCTGCTTTCTAGCGGTTACACCAAAGCAAACAGCGACGCTACCGTCGCCGTCGTCGTCGTCATTGCCGCAGCAGCAGCAGCAGCAGGCAGGCAATTCGCCATTATTCGAATTGCTTTGCGCTCATTATTTATTGCAGCGACTGATGCAGCCTCGTTGCAGTCGAGTGCAGACGACCAGCAATCAAACGGCACACGTTCCTCCTCCTACCCCTTCCCTTCTTTGCCACCTGCGGCGGCTCTTCGTCTGTTACTTTAAGAGCTTGCGTCGAAAAGTAAGAGCATAGACAAAGCAAATGGGTCAGAATCAATGTAAAACGGTAAATTATCTAGTTCAGCTTATCGATAATACCGATAACAATCAGTAAAATGGTAAACATTTCATTAAGTATAAATTAAATTGCAGACAATTAAGAGACAGCGAACGAGAGAGAGAGAGAGAGAGAGAAAAAGAGGCAAACATAAATGTAAAAAACACTCGCCCCACTACTTTACTATGTTTTGTATTTGCGGCTTGTTTATTTGTTGCTATTTACTAATCTTTTGTTTCTTCTTAGCTTGCGGTGGCAGCGCTGCGACAGCAGTTCCGTTTAGTCGGTCACGCCACCACATAAATAAGACAAACAACAATAACAACTTAGCAGCAGCAGCAGCAGCTCAGCAGCGTCCGCTGCTTTGGGTCATGCGCACTACAAATGACGTCAGATGTAGCCATCGAATTTGGAAGTGCGCAAAAAAAAGCACAATTTGGATTTTATTTAACGAGAGTGAACGACTAGAAGATGCCCATTGTTGAAATTAATTTTTAAAATACTCAAGTGATGCACAGATTCAAAAATTCATTTGCAGAATGCATTTCGACTACTGTGCCAAAATTTGTCTGTAGGCATACCCTGCGAGTCATTTGCTATTCTAGGGTATATAATATGTAAACGCACACACACATGCTTATTTGTGCAATTTGTGGCAGGGGGCGCTGTGTGATTTATGCATGCGACGCGCCAGCAACCCAAAAGGGGGCGTGACAAATCGGGCGCTGCTTAAATGCGTCGTAGGTGTGAACCGGCAATGCCCCTCCTCCCGCCCCAACCCACTCACCAACTACACATACTCTCTCACATACAGTTATGCCATCAGCTTAGGCCCATTGCGGGGTTTCTTTGTCTATGGAAACCCTACAAATAATACAGAAAACGCAAAAACAGAGAAGGGGTGTGTTGCTTAGGGGGTGGGGTGGCATGGTAAATGCGCAGTATAGACAGGACACATACACAAACATACAAGCAACTTTAATAGCAACAACAATAACAATAACAATGCCGAAATGAAAATCAGCTGTTATTGCAAACGATTCCAATGCGAAAAAGATGAAGAAACGAAATAAAGAGAGCACTAACAGTAACAACAACAACAAGAGCTGTAGCTGTAAATGCAAACAAAAGCTCCATCACTGCTTCTCTCTCTTTCTCTCGTTTCCCACTCCCACACATATTGTGTTTTGCTTGTTGTTGTTTATGCAAACTTTGATTATATGTAGCTAAGAAGAAGTCGATGAAGATAAATGTGTGCGTGTGTGTGAGAGAGAGAGTAGGCAGAAAAATCTGCATTGCTGCGTTGTATACATATGCAAAATACATTTATAGGTACATATGTAAATAAATAAATGTATGCATACTTATGGATATTCATGTTTACTGATAAGACTAGTTCATTTCTGATCTAGAAATAACGAACTAAAACATATATAAAATCGTTTTGTATTATAGAAAAGCTCATAAAATGTGTAGATATTTGTTGTATCATAAAAAAGTTTGAAGATTTATCTGCCCTTTATCCCTTCGTCCTCACTCCCGTTGCTTACCGACAGAAACAGGTGACCGTCTCCTCCACATCGAGAGGCAGCGACAGCTGCGTGGATGCATTGCTGCCAGCTCCACTTGCAACACTTGAGCCTCCACCACCTGCCGCATTATTGTTGCCATTAT
Organism: Drosophila subquinaria; assembly: GCA_037043405.1. NCBI lineage: Eukaryota > Metazoa > Arthropoda > Insecta > Diptera > Drosophilidae > Drosophila > Drosophila subquinaria. The sequence goes on along the minus strand of JBAMBL010002127.1, from coordinate 12,343 downwards.
AATTATTGCTGTTGTTATTGTTGTTGCTGCTGTTGCTGCTTTGCTGTCGCGGCACATGACGCGCAAAAGTGGCTGCAAACGTCGAGGAGAGCGACGTATGCGATGTGGATTGTCGTGGAGTTGTTGCCGCTGGCGTTTGCGGTCCCGTCGAGCTGCCGTCGTCCGCCAGCGGGACCGAGGAGTAACGCACGAGAATGGCACGACTCACCCGATTGCCGCCCGTTAGATTCGAGATGGCCCAATTCATGGTCGACTTTTTTGGTAGCAACGGAAGGGAACTAAACGCGTTCAAATTCCAAATACAACTGACTGTGTGGTGTATGTAGTGCAGTGCAATACAGCGAAGCAGAAACCCCTTCCCCCTTCTTAGCACGCTACTTAACCCTCTCCTCTTTATGTGTTGTTGCTTACGACAAAGCAGCAAAATGGATTTTAGCAAATGATTTGTCAACCCTGTCAATCAATTCCAGACACCAAGTGTTGCCAACTGCCGATTTATTTGTATCTGTATCTCTCTCTCTCTCTCTCTGGCACTTTGTGTGTCCGCTTATTGTCTAATTTAATTAGAGTTGTACTAAGTGCGCCTCAAGGTCGAATGTTCCCCCCACCCTCCCCACTACCTTCTCCCTCACACCAACAATTTGAACTCAGTTGGCGACAGCGCTTATCCCCCACAATAAATACATAATCAAATGACTTTTCCAATTTGCATTCTCAGAAAGATTGCTAATTGCTTTACTCAACACTAGCCCACAATGACACTTGCTGAAAGTGTGCGATAAAAGCTTTTGATTCAAGCAAAAGTCGTTTACAAAATATAAAAGCATTGGATCACTGCGGACGGCAGTCCGCGCTAGTGACGAAAGCAGCACGAAGTGTGCGAAAGCGACTAGCATATATACACAGGAAGAATGGAAAATTTGCTATGACTGCCCGATCAGGTCGAGCTATATACCAATCGAAAGGTATCAATTAAACTTACAAATGTGCATACTAAGACTTTGAAAACTCACCTGGTTCGTGAGATAAACAGGTGTAAGTGGGAGGGGCAAAATTTAAATGATTGGAGCCTTTTTGATTTTTTTTTTAATTTTTAACTATTCTAATCAAAAATACGCGTCGAATGACACCTTGATCATCAAAATCCGATCACTGGTTCAGAAGATAATTAATTTTGAAACTTTTGGTGCCCTTCTCAAAACGAGATGAAAAGTCAGTCTGTTTGTTTGTTTGTCTGTTTGTTTGTTTGTCTGTTTGTTAGGATCAAATCGTTGATTTACCTTAAAAGTTTGAATGAGGACTTGGTTCCGCTCAAAAATCTAGAAACGTTTGTTCTACGACTTTTTCGAAAAAAGCTAGTTTAGCGGGAAATCGCTAAAAACCGCTAAAATTAAAACCCTTATAGCAGTCAAACGATAAAAGCTACAGATGCGATCTATATATCGTTGAAAAGGTATTTTGAGCTGTTATGCATACCTTTTAACTTTTTTTCTAAAGTACATAGGTAAATTGCTACAGGTGACATAAGGTATTTTCCCCCACATTTTGGCGGTTTTTGAGAAAACGCCGCTAACGATTTTTTTAAATTTCAATATGTTTTAGTTTGTAAAATTTCGCGTTGTTTGATATATGACACAAAAAATTTTACCGATAGGTTTGGAAGATATAACCTATTAACTGAATATATACGTTTTACTTTGAATTGGAATAGGGCAGCAGCAACAAAGTGTCATAGCAGCCAGTTTGTTTGTTTGGATCAAATCGTTTATTTAGCTTAAATGTTTAAATGAGGACTTGTTCCTGTTCAAAAAAAAAGGTATTTCGAAGGGCTCTTTGACACTGCTTGCAGCGTAATGCGGAAATTACCTGTTAGCTGAATATATACATTTTACTTAGAATGGGAATAGGACAGCAGCAGCAAAGTGTCATAGCACCCAGAGTTTAAGAGTGCTGATAGCTTTTGCGCTGGGCGTGTTTGTTTGTAAAGGGGACCAGTGTTGCCAGACAATTTGTTATACAGTGGCGGAAATATTAATAGGGACACTCTTTCTTTTACTATAACAGCCATTGTAAGTCAAGTCTTCAAATTTAAAAAAATATATTTGGAAAGGTCATCTAAATTCCGTTTGAATGATGTATAACTTTCCTTAACCCATTAAGTACCCATTGAAATATTCGAATTTTAAAAAAAGTCTACTTTTTCAAATTTTTTCCTCGATTTTTTCCAAAAAATGTTGGGATGCAAAAAAATTCTTGGAACAATTCAAAGAGTAACTGCAAAAAAAAATTTAAAAAAATATTTTTGCTAGTATTTTTAATAATTTTTTGAAAATCCTAAATATGACCATTTTAACCCATTTTTCCTCATTTTCATGCAAAAAGTGCCTTTTTTGAAGATTTCAAAAAATTATAAAAAATACTAGCAAAAAAATTTTTTTAAATTTTTTTTTGCAGTTACTCTTTGAATTGTTCCAAGAATTTTTTTGCATCCCAACATTTTTTGGAAAAAATCGAGGAAAAAATTTGAAAAAGTAGACTTTTTTTAATATTCGAATATTTCAATGGGTACTTAATGGGTTAAGGAAAGTTATACATCATTCAAACGGAATTTAGATGACCTTTCCAAATATATTTTTTAAATTTGAAGACTTGACTTACAATGGCTGTTATAGTAAAAGAAAGAGTGTCCCTATTAATATTTCCGCCACTGTAGCTTGTACAAACAATAATCAAAGTTGACAAAGCTATACTGTCACAAAATATTGTAATTTCAAAATTTCTGATGTCTTATTCAAAAATTTCTGATATCCCATAAAAAAACCTCTTTACGAGGTAAAAGTCTAGTGACGAAAACATTTTCATGCCCCAAAATTTCTGATATCCAATTTTGTGACGAATAAAATTAAGTTTTACACATAAATTATTTTAAACAAAATTGTTGCATTCGGCACTGCGCAAAACAGTAAGTTTTATTTGGTCTGAAGATTTGAGACATTTTAGCGCAATGTGCCGAGTGCAAAAACTTTGTTTAAAATAATTTATGTGTAAAACTTAATTTTATTCGTCACAAAATTGGATATCAGAAATTTTGGGGCATGAAAATGTTTTCGTCACTAGACTTTTACCTCGTAAAGAGGTTTTTTTTATGTAAGAAAGTCCACAGTTAGTCAAGTAATTGTTTTCATGCCTAGTTCATAAATATAATAATAATCACATAATTGTCAGTATTTATTTGAGATAATACTGATCTCAAACTCAAAAAAATACTGTCAGCAGCTCAAAAATTATCCAGCACAATAGTCGATAGATATTGCAATAAATCTGATGATAAATCTTTCACAGATGCAAATGTATTGGTGGTATCTGTAAGTGCTTCGATGATCTTTGTAACTGTTTGTTTTAGTTGCTATTGTTATTGTTGTTGTTGCTAACTGTGTTGGTTTTACTTTAAGATTGGAAATTGGCAAGTTCATTAAACCGGCTTCTCTTATCTCCTTGGCGTCGCCGTCGCTGCGTAGAAACATAAACAAGCGATGAACGGCAAACAATGCGAGAGAGAGGGAGCCAGCGAAAGAGAGAGATGGCGCGCATAGGCGAGCGAATGAATGAGCGAGTCGAAGATGAAGACGAAATAAACGCAATCAAAAAAAAAAGTAAACTGCAGTGGCCTTGATGAATGGACGAGGAAGCGCAGAGTGCATAAATGCACACATACCCATGCAACTAAATGTATGTGTGCGTGTAGCTGTGTGTACCTGCGTGTGTATGCGTGCGAGAGCATGAAAAAAATCAAAACACTTGCGACTTGCGTTACATTTGAGAAATCGATAAACAAATTATTTTCCCTTTATTGATTTTGCAGAGCAAAGAAGAAGCAGAGTAATCAAAAAATAACAATAATAAAAATAGAGGCTACAAATCCTTCTAAGATGACGAAGAGAGGGAATTTTGTGGTCAGTCAGGGGGCGGGGGAAACAAAGAAGAAGAAGCGCAAGAAAATAAATGAAAATTTCTTTTTGATGGCAAAGAGATGAGAAACGAGGCCAATTGGCAAAATGCCAAATGGCGACGAAGTATGAACGCAGAGGACATAAAAGACACCACCAAGAGACGACGAGACGAGACGACCAACCAACCAAACGAGCAGCGACGTAACGTCGCGACGTCGATGTTGACGTCTACGTCGCTGTCGTCTCGCTGTTGTTGCTATTTATAAAAATCATAATCTGCATTTGCATTGTTTTATTTTATATCAAGCTCAAGGATTGCAATTGTTACTTACCCCATCAACCAATCGACCGTGTCGCGCAAATACTCCGGAATACGCTCCAGTTTGACGGCTGCTGCTGTTGCCTTTCGCCAAAAATAGTTTTAGATTCTTGCCTATGGCGTTTTTTGTCGCCTAAAAAACACTCACACACACACACACACAGCTAACACACCCAGCAGCACCTACACCAACGGCCACAACATCAACGTCAACAGCAACGGCACTTATTTATCACCGAGCAAGACAATTGACACTTTTACTTTTGTTAATCAATAATATACGGAATTTCGTTTTAAAACTTTGCACATCAAATTTTCACGCTTCTTCTTCACTTGTTTTGTGGGAGCCCGATACGTTTTGAGCGATAGCAAGGCCAATCGATAGCTGTGGATGTAAGTGCATTCGATAGTCAGGTCTGAAAATGGACGCATTCAGCAGCGTTGCGTTGTTACACCGATAGCTGGAAATGCTAAATTAACAAGAACTTGCGAAGTAAGAACTTTATCTGTATATTTGTATACATTAAAATTGTATTTCGATGCAGAAAATCTGCTAAATACACAACAGCTACTCAACTGTTTTGCAACAGTTTTTACTGTTGAGCTGCAACTGCAGCCCTGGCTAAAATATCAAGAACATATGTTATTGTTGTGATGCATTTACCTAGCTCATAAGGCAGCTAAACAAAATTAGTTTTAAGCCTCTCCCCTTTAAGGTAATTATGCAATAGTATGAAATATTGTAAAGTGGTATTCTGGTTAATGGTCGATGTACATATATGGAAATCAGCTGATTTTCTCTCTCACACAACAGTTTCTCAACTGTTTTGCAATAGCTGTTGCTGTTGAGCTGTTACTGCAGCCCTGGCTAAAATAATTGCTTGCCATTGCACTTGTCGACAACAGCTGTTTTTGTTGTCATCAACTTTTGAATTTCTGTTTAAATTTATTGTATATAATTAACACAATATATTTATGTTTGAATGTCTGTTTAAATTTATTGTATATAATTAACACAATATATTTATGGAATAAAATGGTTGCCACCACATTCATAATGTTATGCGAGCACAACAAAATGTCTTTATTGAATTAATCTCTTGAGTCTAATAAACTCACATTTAAATTTTGCGCCGCGATAATTAGAATTAGAGAAAGGAAAATGAGACCGATAGCTATCGGCAACCAATTTTGTTAGTGACGTGATCAAAACCGATTGTCGATAGCTGTGTAACCATTCAGATTTCAGTCACAGCTGGGTTTCGACAACAACATAACATCGATTACATAAAAATGGTACAAAATTGCAAAATATTAGTATAAAATTAATAACTAAACTTGTGAAACTATCATATTATTTCGCCAATCATTCCATATTCAAATCCAATGCCAACGATTCACCGCTTCGATCGGAAATACCACAAGACGAGCTCGATTATTCTAGCCGGCCTCGGCGTGGCGGCCGTTGGCTTCGCTGGGAAACACTTGATGCGCCGCATGCCACAGATGACATCCAAATTCAATGAGGCACTCAGGAATCTGCCCAAATTCGATGCCGAGAGCATGGCCAATGCCAAGTACTACAAAGGCGGCTTCGATCCCAAAATGAACAAACGCGAGGCGGCCCTCATTCTCGGCGTCAGTCCAAGTGCCCCAAAGCTAAAGGTAAACTCCACCACGTGCCATTAAAGTTATCATTTTATCATATGCATATTGCAGATCAAGGATGCCCATAAGAAAATCATGCTGCTCAATCATCCAGATCGCGGTGGATCCCCATATTTGGCAGCCAAGATCAACGAGGCCAAAGACTTTCTGGATAATGCTAAATAAAAAACCAAACGCCTTGTAAATAAAGTACTGTATATAGAGTTTAAGAACCGGAAACTGTTGTTTACACCTTTAATTCATAAAATACAATTGTAAGTATTTTGGATCATGATGTCAGCGAATTAAAGTAATTCATTTTATTATTTATGTACGTTTTTCCAAAATAATTATATTTCTCTCAAATTAATAATTCATTTTCAATCAGCTTTTGGACGTATGAGCATCTTGAGCTTTTTGAGAGCCACATAACGAGCCAAGTAAACGGTTGGCTTTGTCCCGTCTTTGTCCGTATTTTCTCCAATCCATCTTCCATTCAAATTGCAGCTGAAGAATAAATTAGAAAATTTTTATAAATAATATGATTTAAATGATAATTCTTCTACCTTGCTGCACAATCCTTGTACCACCAGCCGCCCTGACAATAACACTGTGCGCAGTTAACGTCCCGCCAAGCGTCATTATCGCAGTTAAACGTTGTGAATTTCTGCTTCACGTGCGCTCTCAAATTGTCTTCAATTGATGCACTACCGGAGAACTCTCCTAAGCTGATCAGATCATAGGCATAGTCTTCACTGCCCACTTTAAAGTCATCATATCGAGCATAGTTGATGCTTCCATCAAAGTTTTCCATGTGGATATAGAGCTCATAACGCTGAGAACTCGTTAGTCGATGGATCTTCTCTAAGCCTAGAAAGAAGTCGCTGTCCATTGCTCCAAAGCCGTTAGAATATGTGTCCCAATCTCTAAAGAAATTCTCTCCGCCATAGATTCTCTGCTGGATTACTGTCCAGCCAGGTCCGACTGTCTCGCTGTCACACAAAACTTCGAAGGATTCGATACCCGGCACTTTGATCTCATGTACACCTGGATCTTCTCCAAAGGGAATGCAACTGGCAGGCAATTCTATGTGTTTGAACTCATTTCGATATTCCTTAAGCTGCGTTTCTATTTTCTGATGTTCTTTGACCTGGCTTTTCAGGCCATCGATGACTTCGTCCTTTTCTGCAAGGCTCTTGACAATGGCTGCGTTAATTTCATCTAATTTTTCCTTACACTTTGCCACTTTATTTAAATCGGAATCTGTTTCAGGTGCGACATTTTCTATTTGGCAAGTCGAGTTTTCCTTTTGTAAATTTATAGTTTTCAGTGTTATTATCTCATCGAACACATTCTTAATTGATAACTCTAGATCATTTGTCAATTGCTCAATAGTTTTCTTAAAGAAATCATTGGTATTTTGTAATTTGGAGTTGTGCTTTCTCAATTCTTTGATCAAATCATTTTGCTGCAAATAATTATTTTCGTATACACTTTGTTGTTTCATCTCGGGTGCAAATTGTTCAGGGATTGCTATCCATTCTTCATTTGCTTCTCTTAAAATATCAAAGTCAATGAGACGAACGGGTGCATCCTTTGTGTCGACTTCCAAGTCATTCTTAAAACGAGAAATAATAGTTAAACAAGCAGAAAAAGCTGTTTCTTTATTCGATTTGTGAACGAAACGAAAATTAAAAAAATAAGAATATAAATAGAATATAAAGAATATAAGCTAATCCAGCGTTGCGAACGTTACATCTTTTCATGTTAAAACTGATTAAAGAATTCAGATTTTGAATTTTTATAAAATTTTCTGGAAAATGTAGTTTATTGGGAGTACTTTTAAACCTATTGATACTGATGCAGCCTTACTGTTTATGAAAAAAGTTAGGCTTGCCTTAAGTTCCGTTGCGGACGTTACAAAGAATGGAAGTCGCTTTGAGGCTAACGTGTTTTTTCACAATATTTAGCAAATTTTGCATAGTAAACATGATAAATGCAAATATAATTTTTAAGTGGAATATATGACCATATCAATCCAGATGAAAAAATAATGATAAGAAGTTTCTTTAAATAAAAAAAATTGAATTTTTGTCTGTTGCGCACGTTACACTTTTTAAACACATTTTGACTTTAAATCATTAATATATAAAAAAAATCATTTCAATATGGTTTTTATCTTAAATAAAAGAAAATAAAACAAAGTTTAATATTTGCTAAGCGCTAAACACTCAGAACACTATTTTGCCCATTTTTTGGCCATTGAAAATACCCTATTTTTTTTACAAGAATTAATGAAAACAAGAGACAAATAGAGGAATTAATTGGTTAGGCTCAGCCATGGAAAAACAAACCACCGTAAAACCATTTTGTTTTCATATTTTGAAGCTTGAATATGTATCCTATTATTTAAAGAAAAAGAACTATTGCTTTAAAACACTCAGTTTCTTGACAACTTTAACTTTTCGCCTTGGTTTAAAAATTTTCGGATTAGCCCACATATACATATATTTATTATCCTATAATACCCTTTTCACCCTTTTTATAACTCACTAATTTTAATTTACCTCAGAATATTGAATTAAATAACCTGAAGTGGATTCCCTGGATACTAGTAGTAGACAAATAAGTAGGAATAGATTCCGCACACTTTTAAATAACATTACGACGACCGAATAAACCAAATGTTGAATTCAATTTGATGTCAACTGCAGTTTCGCATCACATTTATAAGTTCCCAGTAATTCTTAGCTTCTGCCTGAGTTCAAAGGTCCAGAACTTAATTGATTACGACTGCAATTTGTTACTTTAGAATTCTTAATAATTGATTTAAGTATAATATAAATGCAAACATATTAATTGGAATATGGGCATTTTTACACCACAAGATTTAACAGAAATCTGAGAATAAATTACAAAATATAGCAAAAAAAATATGAAAATAATCGAACACTTTATTATTAAAAGATGTGGGAAACTTATTTTTTGTAATATTTGGAATATTGTTAGTTATTCTTTCAGGTTCTTCAATTTAAAAACCATGTTCATTCTATTTTTTCATATTTATTAGATTTTTTTGAGAGGTTAAATAACAGAGTTGATCTATCTAAGAATTAGTAAGTATATATTTTAATTTTTTTTAGTAATTAACAAAAATATTTGTCTCTATTAAAGTGTTTTCTTTGATCGATCTTATGATAATATTGGAATTCACTGTGACAAACTTAAAAGACTCATTTTACTTTTTAAGTACAGAGTCAATTTAAAAGTTTCAAAAATTAATTTTAATCAGCATTGGGACGTATGAGCATCTTGACCGTTTTGAGGGCCACATAATGAGCCCAGTAAACAGTTTGAAAACCCGTCTTTGCAACGTCCGAGTATTGGCCATTCAAATTGCTGCGTAAGAAAAGGGTTAGTAAATTTAATAAATATGGTTTAAATGATAATTCTTCTACCTTGCTGCACAAGCCTTGTACCACCAGCCCCCATGGGCGTCCAATGCGCAGTTACCATCCGCCCAATCATCATTTTCGCGGTCAAACGTTGTGAATTTCTGGTTCTCGTGCCATCTCAACATATCGTCAATTGACTCACTGCCAGAGAACTCTCCTAAGCTGATCAGATCATAGCCATCGTCTTCACTGCCCACTTTGAAGTCATCATATCGAGCATAGTTGATGCTTCCATTAAAGTTTTCCATGTGGATATAGAGCTCGTGACGCTGAGCCTTCGTTAGTTGATGGATCTTCTCTAAGCCTAGAAAGAAGTCGCCGTCCTTTGCTCCAAAGCCGCTAGAATATGTGTCCCAATCTCTATAGAAATCCTCCCCGCCATTGATTCTCTGCTGGATTACTGTCCAGCCAGGTCCGACTGTCTCACTGTCACACAAAACTTCGAAGGATTCGATACTCGGCACTTTGATCTCATGAACACCTGGATCTTCTCCAAAGAGAATGCAACTAGCAGGCAATTCTATGTGTTTGAACTCATTTCGATATTCCTTAAGCTGCGTTTCTATTTTCTGATGTTCTTTGACCTGGCTTTTCAGGCCATCGATGACTTCGTCCGTTTCTGCAAGGCTCTTGACAATGGCTGCGTTATTATTTTCTAATTTTTCCTTACACTCGTTCACTTCGTCTAAATCAAAATCTTTTATTAGTTGGTTATTTAATTCATCCTTTTGTAAATTTATAGTTTTCAGTGTTATTAACTCATCAAATACATTTTTCATTGATAACTCTAGATTATTTGTTAATTGCTCAATAGTTTTCTTTAAGAAATCATTGGTTTTTTGTAGTTCGGAGTTGTGGTTTTTCAATTCTATGATTAATTCTTCTTGTTTCACATAAGTAATTAGTTCAATTTGTTGATTGTTGATATCGTAAGCAAACATTTGGGAGGGTGCTTTTTTTAAAATATCGGGAATCGAATAAGCTGAACTGGATTCCCATGATACCAGCAGTAGGCAAGTTAATAGGAATAGATTCCGCACACTTTTGAATAACATTACGACGACCGAATTAAGCGAATATTGAAATCAATCTAATGTCGATCACATTTTCGCATGACATTTATAGCACCCCATGGAACTGATAAAGTGATTCAAGAAATTCCCATCTTCTGTCTTGTTTCAAAGTCGCAGATCGAAATAAACTCTGCGCCGAGTATTGGCAATGACTGTTCTTTGTTATATATATTTGAAGAAATCCCATAATCAGAAATTAGTGTCTATGGAAGTCTGGTAATTTCCAAAGATTACTTTTAGCATAAGATTCCAAATTCGTCACACAAATTTCCAAAAACCCCACGCAGATCAAGTTTGTTGCAAATCTTGAAAAACACCTATGCGCACAGCTTTTAAAATATTGCGTATTTTTTATTTGGTAATAAACAATATCTATTATTATTAGCTATCCTCCTACCCAATCGCAACAAGATCGGCCAAACAGAACGGTAGTAATGACTTTTTTTTAACAATAACGAAATATCTTTTATTTGGTAAGTGTGGAATCCGTGCATACAAATCAGCAACATAACCAACACAGATTTGGTATAAATAAAACAAGGACCAAACCTCTGTTTAAAGTCTTTTAGCAATGTAACTGCCTAAAAGTATGCAATAATTTTTTTTTATTGTAAATTTAAATAATTTATGGATAACCCATAGTCGTGAACTCGTTTTGGTCTTGATCTGTTCTTTGTTATCAGCGATTTTCAAGAACTTCATAAATTATTTGAAGAAATTCCATAATCGGTATGTATAGTGTATGGGAGTCTAGTAGTTTCCTAAGATTACTTTCAGCATTAGATTGAAGCAACGCATTAACATTGTTAATGTGAAAACCCATTAAGAGTTGAAAGTCGTTACTGATTAGAGCACGAAATGACTTAACAGACTTGACAGTTTGCGGAACTGGCGACTAATAAAAGGCGAAAAAAGTGGATAATTAAGTTAGAATTACTTTAGTTCAATATGTGGTTCGGACTGTTTTTGGTGTGCAGTGTTGTTGTTGGTCTCCTTGTGGAGGTGCAAGCAGCACCTTCGATCAGTGTGGCGAATGCCGATCATATTATAACCAATGGATATCCGGCCACTTTGGGCCAGGCGCCCTACATTGTGGGCCTCTTGCTGAGGGCGGGAGCAGCGGGCAGTTGGTGTGGCGGCTCCATAATCCATCACAATTGGGTGCTGACAGCGGCACATTGCACCGATGACATGGACTCGGTGACCATCTTTTATGGCGCCACCAGACGCTCCCAGCCCCTGTTCACGGTGAACGTGACCGTTGACGATATCATCCAGCATCCGGAGTGGCCGCATAGCATTGGCAACGACATTGCTCTGATCCGCACACCACATGTGGACTTCTGGTCCCTGGTGGATAAGGTGGCACTGCCGCGTCTCAAGGAACGCAGCAAGAGCTTCGTCAATTCGCTGGTCATCACTTGTGGCTGGGGCAGCACCTCCGATGGCAGCCCGTTGCCCGACTGGCTGCAGTGCGTCGATCTGTCGATCATCAGCAACGCGTTGTGCTCCCGCAGCTACGGTCCGTTGCCGGAGAGCGTTCTGTGCGTGGACACGCCCGAGGGCAGGTCCATATGTGATGGCGACTCCGGTGGTCCGCTGGTCACCCATGAGGAGCCCACACTCGTCGGCATTACGTCCTTCAGCGATGCGAGCAGCTGCCTCTCTGTCGCCCCCGCAGGTTTCACCCGGGTCACCGCCCACTTGGACTGGATTAAAGAGATCTCCGGCGTTTCATACTAAGTTGTGCTCTACAAGGGAAAAATATAATTACATCGATGCGATTATCTAACAATAAACGAACGGAAAAAGTGCATAATCTGCGATTTTAGTCAAGGTTTATTTAAAAAAAAGCAATTTTCATACTTAACCTTAATTTTTCGAACGATCTTTCCTATG
>JBAMBL010002126.1:0-61039 GCA_037043405.1 Drosophila subquinaria | reverse complement strand
TGAGCCAGACTGGTGGGTGTTGCCGGAATCAACAACGGTGCTTGAGCTTTCATTCACAACAGGATCTGCCGAGGAGTTGGATTCTTCAGAGGTTGTTGTCGTTGTGGTTGTTGTTGAGCCAGACTGGTGGGTGTTGCCGGAATCAACAACGGTGTTAGAGTTGCTTGAGCTTTCATTTATAATAGGGTCCTCAGATGAGCTAGATGACGCAGACTCCCCAGAGGTTGTTGTTGCTGTGGAGCTACTGCCTGCTGCATTGCTGGACTGGCTGGAACTTCCATTGACTGCAGGATGGACGCTTGAGCCGGAGTGTTCAGTTCTCGTCGAGGTTGTTGTAGTTGTGGTTGAGCTAGACTGATTTTTGGATCCACTCTTAACAAGGTTGTCAAATCGACCGGAAGTCCTGTGATTATGAGGAAGTGTTCTTCTTATATCGTTTAGGATCGAATCGAATTGCAGAGTTCCAGAGCTTTTGCCGGATGTTGCGGTTGCTGTTTGGTGATTTTTAGCACAGGGCCCATTTTGTTCGATTCCGGAAACTTCACCATCGTGAACGAGAATCAATTTACCGAAGAGTCTATCTAAGAGCCATAAGCGAATATCCTTTCGAATGTCCAGAAGAGTTTGCCTAACACTTTCACAACACGGAACCGAAGGAGTTGCCGACTGAGGCTTTAGTTCCTGAGAGGAGCCCACCGCGATCTTACTTTCAGTATGGATATGAGCACCGGCTGCGAGTGCCACGAAGACGCCCAAAAGGGCGATACAGTATAATCGCATGATCTATCAATAACCAGATCTCCACTTTAACTGTTGGCCAGAACGACAGATTTGGATGCTTTTATACCTTAGCGAATGATACCAGAGCTTGTTGTCTTTATTCAAAATTAGATATTTGCCTAGATGCTTTTGTGCAGTTAAACAAATTTTATATTGTTATAAAACATTTGGCACTTTCATTGTTCTATGCCGAAAATAATGATATATTAGACACTCGATGCCGAAAGTCATGATCCCAAAACAGTTTGGCAAAGAATTTAAAACAGCTGCGATAAATATTTGCACTAAGCTTAGATTAAACAAATGTCAGACTTTTAACGATTTTACGTAAGTTAAAGACACAAATATACATATATATTCCTCAGACGTCAGATCTGCATTTGTCAAAAAATCGCAGAGCGTGTTGTACAGACAAAAGCCTTGTTTATTTGAGTTGTTCTCAGCATGTTATGATTATGCCAGCATATTTATTCTCTTATTTAAATAGTATGTAATTATATTCCATATATTTAAATAATATGTGGACAATATGTATATGTCTCATCGAAACATTTGTTAACACAGTGGTGCTCATTTAGAACTCGTCCTTCTCGAATGGATGGTGTGGATGACCGAAATGACTGTAAAATATTAAGAAAATGAAACATTAGTAGGAATTCAACACATTTTTGTTAAAGTAAGCAGCTTATGTTTAACCTTATGTTATACAAACAATGGATGGACTCAAGCAGCGGGTAAACAAAACATAATAGGCCGAAGAATTGGTAAATTAAACATACGTCAATATTGAGTGGATTCTCATGTGGCACATTGTTAATATTCGCCAGAATATTTACTTAACTATCATATTGAACATAAGGTATTTTTCTGATTGAACTTAATACTCATCGTGAAATGGATAGTACTTATGTTTGCCAGCCTCTCTAAGGAATTATTAGGAAATAATAAGATTGTTAAGCTTAAATTAATACCTATGTATATCATATCAACTATTTGAGAGACTTATTAATTGTAGTTTTTAAAATCAGCTCTACTTACTTCACCAATGGAACCAGACGACCATTACATTCAAATGATTCAATAGTCTTGATTTCCTGGTCGGTTAGCTCAAAGTCAAAGACTTTGAAGTTCGATTCGATGCGCTCCTTGGTCACGGACTTGGGAATGACAATATTGGCACGTTGGATCTGATAGCGAATCAGGATCTGTCCAGGTGTCTTCTTCTTGTTGGTAGCAATTTTCTTAATCTGTAATGAATTTACACTTAGCAAATTTTAACTTAAAAAAAAGGTATATAATATAACTTGCCGCTTCTTCGTCCAGAATGACCGGATCACCCTTCTTGGCCCAGGGACGGTTGGGGCTACCCAAAGGACTGTAGGCCGTTATGGCAATGTTCTTTGACTTACAGAACTCTGAGAGTTTCTTCTGTGTCAGATACGGATGACATTCGATTTGATTTGTCGCTGGTGGAATTTTAGCAATTTTCAAGACGCGTTCGATCTGGTTTTTGTTGAAATTGGAGACGCCAATGGACTTGACCAGGCCAGCTTCAACTAGTTTCTCCATTTCCTTCCAGGTGTCGATGTAATCCACAGGCGAGTAAAGAGTGTTACCGTCCTTATCGGCTGGGAAAAGATCACATCCCTCCTTGAAGCCCATTGGCCAATGAATCAAGTACAGATCCAAATATTTGACCCTAAGCAAGCTCAAGGTGTTCTCACAAGCACCTCGCACCAAATCCGGACGATGGAAAGTATTCCACAACTTGCTGGTTATGAACAGATCCTCGCTACAAACAAAATACAAATCATTGAAAATATAACCTTTATAGATACAAGGATATATCCTACCGCTTGACAACTCCCTCCTTGAGCTTGGCCTCAATTCCGGCACCGACTTCAGGCTCATTCTCATAGACGTAGGCACAGTCAATGTGACGATATCCCACATCGATTGCAGTTTTCACAGCCGCAGTCACTTCGCCAGGTGCGCTCTAAAAACCACAAGCAACAACAGAAAATTCATTATCGGTAATTTTCACATATACTAAAAAACATTGTTTTTCAATTATTATCTATTATGTCTAGGCAATTTCACAATATTTCACAATAGCTTAAACTTTAAAGCTTGATTGGACAGAATTAACTAGACGTTCATTTTGAAGGAACGTGATTTAGATGAAATTAAAATTTGATTGCTTATCAGCTACTTGACATTATCATCAAGGGTAAATTTATTACCCTTTGGATCACGTCCAATAAATAAAATAAAACACATAAATTATATTAAATGCAAATTCCAATCAAATTAAAAAAGTTAAACCTTTTGGTTGACCCCATACGTGCTATTTATATATTTGGAATTAGCTTAGTAAAATAAGTATTTGCGGATTTTAGCTGTTGTTTGAATATTCTCCAAATTCAACAGTACATTTTTTTTAAAGAATATTTAAAAATGTAATTATTCAAGTGAAATTAATTTGGTCGTATAATGAGGAAAAACATGCTGATTCGAATAAACCAGATTTTTATATATGTATAAAAGAAAAGCAAAAAATTATTTTTTTAATTCTTAAAACTTTTTTAAATTTAATTCATTGACCTTAATATTATAAATCTCCGTAATTTTGTTTTATTTTATTTCTTCAATAACGTCAATGCATATACACCCCCATATGCACTGTGTGTTCTAGAGTACAGGGTATGTCAAGGAAATTTCAGAATCAATCACTTGAGAGCGTAGTATTATAGATAAGAGCTTTTATCGCTTTTATTTTGTGTTTGACCATTTCAAGATCACTATCACTTAATCGCAGCGACGAATCGCCAGAGGTCACCTTTGGACAAAGTGTCACTGCATACGTGTAAATAACTACATTAATTGCAAGTACATAATATACACAACTAGAACTTTATGGAATCTTGTCGTAGGTCCAATTTTCACCTCTGTAAGCAAAGCACGCCCACACAGTGAGTCACATAATAATTTGCTTACAAAAACAAGTTAAACTCAATGGATCTCATTAATTAACTTTTTTACTTTTTCAAGAGCCCATTAGCAATTATACTAAACTATGAATAATAACTGTTTAAAAATAAATAATAAATTAACTATGAAATAAAAAATGCAAATATGTTTTGCAAAATAAAATAAAAGTCGTGAATTATTTGTTCGTCTTAACAAGTAGTTGTCATGTTGTACATACATACATACATCTAAATATACAGTAACTAAAAAAAACAAAGGCAGATGCCCTTATCAGCAAATTAGCAGAGCTGTTTACAAGTTTCAACTATCATTAAATGTCGTCAGATGTACTGTAACTATAGTACACAGTACTAGAACTTTTTAAAATTTTGCCATAGGTTCAGTTATCGCTATTTACATTATCGCCTTTGTACGCCAATCACGCCCACACAGTGATTCACACACATACACACACACTAAGTAGATAAGCCAAATGGTTGTAATTATTTCCTCAAAACTTGTAATTTTCTGAAACACTATAAGCAACTATAAAAAATTGTATGTGCAAAACAAAATTAAATATGTATCTGAACATTTATCTTTGTCAAAAGAATTACTTGACATACTGTGCACAAAAACACACAGCAGCCGGCAAAAAAAACAAAGGCAGACGCCGTTGCCGGCAAGTTATCAGCTGCGCGACAAGTGCAGCGCTAGTTCTAATTTTTGCTACGAAAAGCAACGGAAATTTACGAATAGAATTATATTATATGTATATGTACACATACATATTTGATGTGTGGGTTAGTTACTGTAAGTTCCATGATTCCCTTTTATATATGTTTTCATTTTGTACTTACATTCCAGGTTCCCAAACCAATGATGGGAATATGGTGACCACTGTTTAGTTTTACGGTTGGCACTTTGGTAGTTATTTTCGACATATCTTTTATTTGTTTTTGCCTTTTAAAGGATATAGTAAAATAATCAATGAAGTTTATATTTGACGAGTGCGAGAACAGACAATTGCGCCTTTACAAAAACTGAGCGGCGAGCCACAGCTGTTTGTCGCTTTTATACGGCAAGCGAAAGCTCGATTGAGCTTTTGCAAAGCACGAACGCTGCTTGCTGCTCGCAAGAATATTCATCGATAAGAGCAATGCGATCGATACGTAATAGCATTGCCTATCGATGGAGACAAACATACGTTGACATCGAATTTAAATTTAAAGTTTCCGGAAATATTTCTCTCTTCTTGAGCTCGGAGTACTCGAGGAAATTGAGCCGCTGGCTTTTGATGGTGCGAATTACACATGATTGTATCGAAGTTAGAAACGGTATTTGATTCATAATTTATTTGTATACTATTTTTTTCGAAATATATTTAAATATAACTTGGTTTTCAAAGGTATTTCGATTTGATGTTATGATAGATAATGAAGAAGTGACTTACCCCTGCCGTATATGTACCAAGTCCAATAAGCGGAATTTCATTTCCATCGGCTAAAACAGCTTTCGGCGCTGGATATTCCTTTTGGCACCTAATATCCAAGTTAATCTCCGGAGAATCTTTTAATACTTGAACTAAGCCACTTACCATTTAAATCGCTCAGGTTTGGCATAACCTCGAATAGAAGTTTGGACTTTTGAATGACTAAATTGAAAGCGAAGCGAATATTTCAAAGCAGCGATCATGGTTAATTTTATCCAAGTCCTATTATGTTAGTAGATTTTTGTATGTTTTGTGTAAGTGCTGAACAGTTCTACGACTGCTTGGATTATACAATAAAATAGTAATTTATAAGGGCATTTATTGTGAGAAATGACTAGCTTCAATCAGTTAAGAATAACACCTATAGTTTTTTTTCTTGAATCACTTGGATAAAGTCTTATGTGTGCTTCGGAGCTTCAATTTCGAATGGATGATGAGGATGTCCATAAGCAGCTTTCATAGTCATGAAGCGACCATTGCTATCGAGATCATCGATGGCTTGTAAATCATCATTGTCCAATCCAAAGTCCCAGATCTTCTTAAAGTTCTCATACATATGATGTTTACTCACAGATCGGGGTATTACAATAATTCCTGATTGTGTTTGGTAGCGCAATAGTACCTGAGCGGGATTACGGTCGTACTTGGCGGCGATTTCTAGTATAACTGGATGCTTCAGAAGCGGATAGGCACCGGGCTTCTCGTAGGGCGTATGGGCTGATCCCAACGAACTATAGGCAGTCACCGCAATGGCATTATCATAGCAGAGTGTGATCAAGGATTTCTGGCGAAGATACGGATGACATTCGATTTGGAGAACAACTGGTTTTAGCTTGGCCATGCTTAGCAATCGATTGATCTGCTGCTCATTGAAATTGGATACTCCAATGGCATGGCAAAAGCCACATTCTACCAATTCCTCCATGGCCTTCCACGTGTCCACGAAATCGATGTCCTCGAAAACGGCCTTGCCAGTGTCGGGGCATGTGGGATAGAGATTATCGCCGGACTTGTAGGCCATGGGCCAATGCATTAGGTACAAATCGAGATAGTCTACTCGAAGATTCCTCATGCTCGTCTGGCAGGCGGGTCGCACCAAATCCGGCTTGTGGTGTGTATTCCATAGTTTACTTGTTATAAACAATTGGTCTCTGAAACAAAATCGTAGAAACACGCTTATATTCCCAAAACTTTAGATGGAATCAACAGCGATTTACCGTGTTACAACACCTTCTTCAAGTTTCTCGTTAATGGCAGCGCCAACTTGAGCCTCATTTCCATAAATGTGGGCACAATCGAAGTGACGATAACCAATATCAATCGCATCTCTCACCGCCTGTGTTATGACTTCGGGTGGACTCTAAAAACAAAACAGTTTTTGATTATATGCAACAACTTGAGTCGTTTTTAACGGCGTGTCGAAAAGTTACCGAAACTAATTTTTGAGGAAAATATTTAAAGTCGGTTTAAATTGTATTAATGTTATATTCATCAATTTGAAATTTATTCTGCAGTTTGTTTATTTTTTTATTTTATCTATTTTAAATCAATCAGATTTAGGTGTCGTATAAACCTGGCAAAAGAGCATAAATGCATTATAGAAAATGCAGAGTCTTGAAAGCTCAAAAAGCTCACAGGTGCAATTGGAAAGAGAAAAAGCTATTTGGCATTGGCATTGAAAATAAACACATACAAATACATATCTAGTTTTTACTACATTTCGTTTTTGCTTTTGGATTATTCAATAATTTCGCAACGGTTTCAATACGTTTACTTACACGCCATGTGCCCAGTCCGACCATTGGCATATTTTTGCCATTGCTTAAAAGAAAATTTGGCGTCGACATTGCTGTGTGTGTGAACTAACTTTGTTGGGTTATTAATAAGAAGCGCGTTTTTGTCCATTTACCAAAAGTAAACAAAAAGAAATAGGTTTAACAATTTAATACAAATAAATTTCATTGACACCTAAATAAAAGCATTAATATATATACAAACAACACATAGTTTAAATTTAGAAAATTTGTTGGCGGCCATAACAATCACACTACCTTGACCTCAAACACGATTAGTGTGACATCCACTTAATATTGACAAAAAGCTTGTTGCGTGCCGCTTTTTCGTTAAATATGAAATAGATTTAGTTTTACTTTTAAAATATCAGTTATTTTTAATTAAAAGTAATTACTTCAACAAGTGTGTACACACTGACATCAAACAAGTAATCGATTATGACCACATCTACAATTTTCGATAGTACTAGTTATCGACCGACCGCCGCAGTCATCGATTGCTTTTTTGCCGGCACCTCTAAAAGAAAATAAACGAAAAATAAAAGAAATGTTTGGCACCGTAAATAATTATCTATCTGGCGTTTTGCGTTCTGCTGAGGACTACGATGGCGACAATTTGGGTACATTTCTGTCGCTGCGCGACGTACACGTACAGAATCACAATTTGTACATAGCGCAGCCCGAGAAGCTGGTGGAACGCATGTTGAAGCCGCCACTGGACGAGGTCGTCATTGCACATCTCAAGGTGCTCTACTATTTGGCCCAGGAACCACCCAGCTACATGGAGGCGTACAGTCAGCAATCGGCAAGCTGCTCGGCGGTGGTAAAGCTTCTGCAACAGCTGAAGGACGAGAACTGGTGCCTGCCGCTCATGTATCGTGTGTGCCTTGATCTTCGACTCTTGGCGCAGGCGTGCGAGAAACATTGTCGTGGATTTACGCCTGGTCATGTGCTGGAAAAGGCTGCCGACTGCATGATGGCCTGCTTTCGTGTTTGCGCCGCCGACGGTCGTGCCTCGGAGGAGGAGACAAAGCGTCTCGGAATGATGAATCTGGTGAATCAGCTGTTCAAGATCTACTTCCGCATTAACAAACTGCATTTGTGCAAGCCCCTCATCCGCGCCATCGACAACTGTTCGTTCAAGGACAGTTTTCCGCTGCCGGAGCAAATCACCTACAAGTACTTTGTGGGCCGGCGAGCCATGTTCGACTCCAATTATCGCATGGCCGTGGAGGATCTATCATATGCATTTACC
Organism: Drosophila subquinaria; assembly: GCA_037043405.1. Classification (NCBI taxonomy): domain Eukaryota; kingdom Metazoa; phylum Arthropoda; class Insecta; order Diptera; family Drosophilidae; genus Drosophila; species Drosophila subquinaria. The sequence goes on along the minus strand of JBAMBL010002126.1, from coordinate 52,749 downwards.
CACTGTCCCGACCGCTTCACAAGCAACAAGCGACTGATTCTAATTTACTTGGCGCCGGTGAAAATGCTGCTGGGCTTTCTGCCACGCAAATCTCTGTTAGAACGCTACGACTTGCTGCTCTTCCACGACCTGGCTGTGGCCCTGAAGGCCGGCAACGTGAACAAGTTTGATCAAATCGTGCGCGACCAGGAACTTGTGCTCATACGCAGCGGCATTTATCTGCTCGTCGAGAAATTGAAGTTCATTGTGTATCGCAATCTATTTAAGAAAGTTTTCGCCATTCGACAGACGCATCAGTTGGACATGGGCGACTTCCTGTCGGCCCTACAGTTTGTGGGCGTAACGGACGTGTCCCTCGATGAGACGCACTGCATTGTGGCGAATCTGATTTACGAAGGCAAAATCAAGGGCTACATATCGCATGCCCACAACAAATTGGTTGTGTCCAAGCAGAACCCGTTCCCGCCATTAATATCCACTTAGTTTAAAGATTATTTCTTAATAAAAAAGTGTTATTCACATTTTCATATATTTCCGAATTTTAAATTTATAAAATAAGTAGTTGAACATCTTCAATTGTTTGATATTTACGTTGTTAAACAATTTATTGATAAACAATTTGTGAAACAACATTTTCAAATTGTTGTCCCGCAGGGCTGCAACATATTATTGCCAGCCACCTTGTTTTGCCAAGGCTGCCACATGATTTTTTTTTTTGCCAATGCAATCAGCTGATTTGTTAGAGGTGTGTGTGTCCGATGCATCGAAGTTGTTTGCTGATCACATAATATTTTTTGGACCACAGCTTTTAAAGGATTGTATTGAACATAATTCTCATAATATTTTAAAATTCTTTCCTTCCAATATTTTAGAGGGCCGTAATAATCAGGATTTTTTAATTTTGTTGTATATAAAAACATTCGATAGTGGCCTACCAAACACCGATGGTTCCGATGTTTTGCAAGCATCGACGACATACATCGATGTTTCTTTCACTTGAGGAAGAAGAAGCTGAAACAGTATTTGGTGCAAGTTTCCCAGCAAAGAAAAACCACAATTTGAATAAGCGCAAGTGTGTATTTCGTTAAATTAATGGCATTAAGCACATGACTGCAGTCAGAACATTATCATCACTCCACACACATTTGATGGATTAACAACAACACAACATTTCAACTAACATTCAACCGGCGCTGTCACATACGTTTTGTGCTATCGCAAAATCAATATTACTAATTTTGCTTTACAGTTTTTGAAATGACATAACTAACTAATACGCATTTCAGACAGAATTACATTTAGTTGTTGTTTCTTTGGTTTCCAGCAAAACGCACTGTGCACCTGGGACTTATCGCAGAATATTGTTGTTGTTGTAGCTGTAACTGACTGTCGCGTCGTAAGAGGCTAAAAAAAGTGTCAAAATGTCAGCACCGGTAATTGTGGAGGCCACGGTCAAGCAGACGGCGACGGTAAGTGTGAAATAGTGTGATATGCAATTCTCACCTGAACATTTGTATCTTAATGCTGCATATCATTTGACAGCTCATTTTCATGCACGGATTGGGCGACACTGGGTAAATAGTGCAACTACTTGCAGTGTGCAGTTTTCTGATTTACTGATTTGTTTCCCATCTTGATAATTTGTTGAATTATTGCAGGCATGGCTGGAGTAGCGCCTTGGCTGCGATTCGACCGCCATTTATGAAGGTGATTTGCCCAACGGCTCCAACGCAACCAGTTTCCTTGAATGCCGGATTCCGGATGCCCTCCTGGTTTGATCTAAAGACACTGGATATTGGCGGACCCGAGGATGAGCCCGGAATACGATCGGCCCGCGACGATGTGCATGGCATGATACAGAAGGAGTTGACGGCTGGCATACCAGCCAATCGTATTGTGCTCGGTGGCTTCTCCCAAGGCGGCGCGCTGGCTCTCTACTCGGCACTCACTTTTGATCAGTCGCTGGCCGGCGTGGTGGCGCTGTCGTGTTGGCTGCCACTGCACAAGCAGTTCCCGGGTGCCAAGGCAACCAGTGACGAGGTGCCAATATTTCAAGCGCACGGTGACTACGATCCTGTGGTGCCTTACAAATTTGGCCAGCTCAGCGCCAGTCTACTTAAATCATTCATGAAGAATGTCACCTTCAAGACCTACAGTGGACTGTCGCATTCCTCGTCCGACGAGGAAATGAACGATGTCAAGGTGAGTCCGGCATGTCGCCTGCTATTCCTCAACTGATATGACAATTTGTAATCGCTAAAGAACTTCCTTACGCTCTCTCTGCTCTTATCTCTTGCAGGACATAATCAGTAAATGGGTAAACTAATTTCCAATTAGCAATTTAGCACTTTTACCGCGACCCTCCCGTCTCGTGTGCATTCCAGCAAAGAACAGCAATGCAAAACAAACAACAACTACTGCACGAATAACAATAATTACAAATTACAATTACACAAAATTGAGCAATAATAATTAATACGCAATGAAAGAAAGTCTCAGATGGAAGATACACACACACGCAACCTCAATACACACACTCACACACGACTATAAAGAAATGCAGTTAAAGTCGTCTTTTTAGCCAAATTGATAAACGTTAGAGAAACAATCAATTATTATACGTAAAATACCTAACAATAGAGTGATGCGAATCCAGGTTGTTTGAGCATACGTTTTATTAATTATTATCCTTTGTATAAGCTAAACAAAATATATCAGCGAAAGTTACTTTCAATACACACAAATTTTGTTCGGTATTTTCTGTTGACTTCAAAAGAATGAAACCAAAATATGAATATTTGATTACAAATTAATAATTACTAATAAACTTACTTAATCGAAAAAGAAGAAATCCTAAACTGAAAGTGATTCGAATGTCAAATTTTGAACATTAGTAACAATTTTAATTACTCGAGATTTACTTAGATCTACGTTCATTTTGCAGAAACATTCTACATAAGGTTTTAATTTTAACTACCCTTTTAAGCAACTCGTATTCAATTTCATTAATTTCGATTGTTTCTGTTGTTTTTTTTTCTTTTTCTATTTTGTACAGCAAGAATTACAGTCACATCATCTTTAGTTTTGCAGCCGATTTTAGTTAATTAATTCTTTATTGTTTGTGCTTTTTGCTGTATGTATTTAAATAAAAGTCGGTTTTTAATGAAAGCAGTGCATACATAAGTACAACTTTAATTCAGTATCTTACACATATTTAATAATCGTAACTAACTGAATAGCTGTCGCACGACTCATCCACCTCTCATCTATATATTTGCAGACGCATTGGGAGGGCCAGAACATGGCTAGAAGGGCACAATGCTGCCAAATATCATAGTAGCTATAGGCTATGAAATATACACATAGTTGCAGTTCCTTCCACATTAATCAATGCTCCTCAACGCCCCCTAGTCAAGAAACGCGCCCGTGCAGATGTCTGAGACTAAAGAGAATTGTATTTTAGATATTATTTTGTACATACATACACTATTTATGTAGTCTTTAGGCATGTATCATATATGATTAGCTATTGGATGTCTCCACTTGGTGGTCTGACGAGAAGCAGATTCGCTTATGCGAAATAAACTAAATAAAGTTGTATGACGAAAAACGCTTGCAAATGCCATCAAAACTCAAAAAGGGAATGTGCCAATGGGTTTCACTAATAAACAGCTGGGCTTCGATTTATTTGCATTTATTTAATTTCAATTTTGCTTGAGCCGTTCGTTAACGGTCAAAATTGAATGGCTGAGCAGCGTACCGAAAACCGATAGTCGATAACAGCGGCACGAGCTAGTCACGACTTCCAGCTGAAATCGTTTATGTTATGGAATCTTGGGCGCCAAAATTGAAGCTTTCAAAAAAAAAGGGAAATATTTTTGCAAAGGAACAATGCAAATGTTTTGTGTATAGTCTGTGCAGAATGCTGATAATGAGTCAACGGAATAAAATGAGACGACTTTGAACTCAGGTAATATTTGATAACAATTGATTTGATGCCTGGCAACTAAAGCCGGCAAATTGAAATTAATTTAGCGGATTTGGAGTGTAGTAAACAAACAGTGTGTTAAGCTAAGCGCCTGCCTCCTCCACTCACACAGATACTCAAGCGCACCCATTCTCACACACACACACACACTGATGTAGCTGACGAATGTGAACATTCACGACTTTGCAGTTTTTCGCTCAGTTGTTTCCGTATCGCCGCTAAGTTTGGACGCGTTCGCTTCTTCGGTCTTGTAGCTTGAAAACTTCGCGATTTTGCTTGTTTTTTGATAACAACAATAATAAATACGAGAGTGTGCAGCAGCGGATAAACAAAGTTATTGCCAATAGTGAGTGAAATCAATTTGACCAAACCCAAATAGGCAAATATTAAAGGTATAAAAGATAAAAAATAATAATAACAAAATTCAAAATAATAAAGATATATAAAAAAAATTACAGTTTGTTGAAAGCGAAAGTTAGCTGTTGCACATTTTATTGCGACTTCTTTTCCTGTGGTGTTGTTGTTTGTGTACTTGCGGGCCTTTTGTGCTTTGTTGCTGTTGCTGTTTTTGTTTTTGTTTTGGCTTTGGCTTATGGTCACAAAGGAAGCTTCGTTTGTAACGTGTTAAATGCATTTGTGTGTTTGTTTGTCATTCGCGAATACCATCTGCAAATTGCATTTAAAGATACACAGATATTCAATTGTGTACGTAGGTGTAATTGTGTGTGTGTGTGTGTGCTGTAAACACAAAGATACATGCTTAAGAAGTGCGTGCAAGTTTTATTGCAATCTTGCTTTATTCGTTTGCTTTTACTGTTAACACACACATTCTTACATACATATGTACACTGTGTTGTGGGTGTGTGTAGGGACACTCCTATGCGGCGCCCTGTTGCGCCCTGTTCTTACATACAGTTGGTAGAAAAAACACTTTCTTGGTTATTTTTTATGTTTCCTTTTGCTTTTTAGAACAAGCTTAAAAGTTCAGCCAGATGCAACAGCTATTTTTAAAAAATAAGATTCATATGATTAGTCAAGATTGCCAAGTGACTTTTTTGACAATTTAAAAACTCGTATATTTCTTTTCTTACTATTTTTATTCTTATTTAATTTCATTAAAGTCTCTTGTTGTTCTTCAAACAAGTTATAGAAAGATAAACAAGTTCCATTTAACTACTTTATAAATTCAAAAACATACATGCATATTATTTTTATATTTTTTGGACAAATCAGGTAATTGATTTACTGTAAAAAGATTCAATCGACTCTAGTTTATAACACGCCATGAATATTTAACTACCAATTTTATTAATAATAAATGAATGTATGATATGTAGCATTCTAAGGAATTTATGATAAAAATTACTTTTTAAACACACTGAAGCGTAAAAAATTTTTTAGTTTCTAATAAAAAAAATGCAATGAATATTTTTTAGAATAATAATAAAAAAATTTAATGAAAAAATATAATATGCAAAATACACTTGTACTGAAAATTTTACAATATTACTCATTAGTTATTTACTTAAAAAAAATTACAATTTTAAGTGCATTGTCATCATTAAAAGTTCATTGCCGTTATCATTAATTAATTGACACGAGACTTAAGCGTAAATCTCAGCTCCAAGTGGCTTAAACAAACATTTAAGAGCCTGAAAGCCTAATCAAAATATAAACATGCTATCCTAAATGAATGAAAATTGTGCGTACTTTTTTATTGTGTTTAATTATGAAATAACCAGGAACCGTGATTACTCATTGAATGCATTGTAAATTATAACTCTGGACCCTTTAAAATCATCGAAAGAGAATGAGTCGCATATTGTTTTTATAAATCATTAGCTGTTGTGGGAGACGAGCTGTTCTGTTCTGCGGTTTCCAAACTCATATAGACGAATGTAAAATCAACTGATCCGGACGTGATAAGCACAATGATGAGTCTGAATTCATTGTTCAAAAGTCATTAAAAGGCAATCAGGCCTGTGAATAATGATTGTTCAAAGTGTGATAAATGCCACATATATTAAACTTGGGCTAATTAATATTTACGATATGTAATTATAGCTGTATCGTCAGCTTTTATATCAAATTTCTCTTAAAATACGAATTTAATATAATTATTTAGGGATTCTTTAGCCCATAATCACGATTTCTAATTAAATTTATTCACTCTTCACAAGGATTATCCTTGTATTGATCCTTTACTGAATAATTGTTTATATAATCAAAAAATCTGTATAAACCTGTATTTTTTGATAGCTTTATGCATTTTATGAATTTTCTATTGCGATTGCTATGTTAGAAATCGACAAATTAAGCATATAAATATGTATGAACAAACTTTTTATCTAACAACGTGACAGAGTGCAATTAATTTTAAAAATATTGACAGATAGAGAAGACAAGGGTACTCGACTACAAAGTTACCTGTAGCCTGTTCAAATAAAATACTTTTAATAGAGTTTATTTATAGAATTTATCATCACTATGTGAATTAATTTCTAAACATTTATATATTTATTCTGTATATATTATTTGATCGCACAATGGAATAGTTTTATAACTTCCTACTATTTAAGAATGCAGGTTATTGAAACCTTAATGAATTCAAAAACGAAAGTTTTTTGTATTTGCCAATGCAATTAATTCTGATTTTATGAAAATAAATCTGAAATTTGCCCACACTTATTAGGAATTGTTAATAAAACAGGTATTTTTGTAATACGATAAGCAGACACCTGAAAAGCACAATGTAATTTAATGAATTATTAAAATCGTACTCACTCCGAGTAAAGCAAATAAAATACATAATGCTCAGCATGTGTCAAAAGTTCCCCAACCCAACGAAATAGGGGAATATCAGACATCAGTAATTAGCATATTATGCTTTCATTTTGTGTCTATGCAAATTTTCAATTATTTCAGAGCTACAAAGTAGAGTATTTTATTTCCTTGTTCATTTCACTTGATTTAGTTCGAGTTTCGTTTGGTTTCTTAATGATCTTCCAGTGTTGTCTTATAAAAGGCTTCTTCGCTGGAGTATTTATAAGTGCAGGAATTCAAAAAACAAGTTTTAGCTTGAAAGGCAGTTGGTTTTGCATTAATCCAAAGTAGAATCAGATGACGCCAAATACATTAAAGAAGCAAATAAATGGACGCAAATCAGAGCTGAAATCAAAGTGCGCTTATTTTGTGTTTGTATTGACGTGAGAATACCTTATACAGGGTGTTCCCCGAACAGTTCTTTTTAGCTTTGGGGTTTTAACCGTATAACTGGAGGTGAAATACATTATGGATTATAATGGATTAAATTAAAATTAGAAAATATTATTTAAATTAACTATACATTACAATTATATAGGATTTTAAGTCAAAGAACTGAAATTACAAAAAAATAAAGTCTGGAAGCTTTACAGTATAAATTAGACAAATATAAGAAATAACCCATACGATTTAAGAATAAGGTTCTAAGAACATCAACATAAAGTTGATTCTTCATTAAAATATTGAAAATATTGTGATAAAAGCCAATCCAAGGTTAAAGAAGTCGAAAATATTTACATAATTGGTATTACGATATTAGCAGTCGATCTTCTGTTATTTATTGTGCATGTATGTAGGAAGCATTTGCTAAATGTTAATACAATTAGTGCATCATAACAACAATATTGTTATTCTGTTTACCAACAGTAAACATTCATATATTATTACCCCAATCGAGCGACTGAGAGCTACTGAGAGATGAGACTTGATAGATCAGCGATATGGTAGCGGTGCTAAAAGCGGAACAAACGTGATCAAACTGACGGGTTCAGCTGACAGACAACAGTCAACGAGTCAACGAGTCAGCGAGTCACAGTTCTGTTGAGTTTCTCACGAGTTGTCTACACTCTAGCGTGACATGACAACTTTTAAACATTTCTCCAACTTGGCTTAACGATCAACAATAAAGACAGCTCGTAAGGATCCGAATTGACAACGGCTGTCAGGTTAACATCATCATGAATCATGCATCTGATTATAGCGTGTTTTTATTAATTTCAATGGGTAACCAACTGTCAACTGATCCCCAGGATTAACAGTAACCGGCTCTCACTTGTTCCCTTTAAAATCTGATTGTGAACCCTTTTAATTAGCATGCGACAGGTGATACATACATATATAGAGGTCCTAATCCGGTTTTCAGTTTTGACTTGCCGAATTCATTAACCTGTTCCCATTCAATTGAATCACTTTTGTTTTATTTAATGGGAATTGATTAAAAGCATATATTTTGCGTATTTAAATATGATACATGCCAGTGATCTCAACATTTTGAAATATACAAAACAAAAAAATTTAATTATAATTTTAATATATTAGTAATTATTTAAAATTAGATTTTAACGTAAGATTAAGTTTACTTTTTTTTACTGTTCATCTGGCTTTATAGGGCTATTTTGTAAAAATTTTTAATTACTCAAAGATTGGGTCGTTGACATATAGTACTATAATACTGCTTTGGAACACCCACACGCGCATAAATAAATTAATATATGTACATTATCAATAAAATAATGGTGAAGCCTTAAGTAGATAATAAAAATGCATAGATCGATGCGAATTCCAAAATTCTGTGGTGGGCACATGGCTTAATGAGACGTGTTGTTCTAGGAATGTCAACTGCCAATTTATACAGCTGATACTAATAACAACAACAACAATGACAAATAAAACACCCATTATAACAACAATCCCAACAAAAGATTATCAATGTTTTTTCAAGGCCGAATTTGCAAAAAAAAGAAAAAAGAAAAAACAATTGAAAAGAAAGAACCCAAAACGTATGCAGGGAGATAACATAGCATTGTTGCTGACACGCTTTACAACTTCTTTTCGCCAGTCCCCTCTTTGTTCGCACCATAAAAGCGAAATAAAAATACAAATATTGATAATGATTAATTTTATATTTTCAGCGCGTAATCGGCGGCAATGCAAACGCCGCACAAACCAAAACAAAGCGATCCGTAAAAAACAAAAACAAAAAAAAGTTTAAAAGCAAAACAATAATAACAACAAAAAATTATGCGTGCCGTTTGGCCAAAACAATAACAGTAGCCAAACAATAACAAAAACAAAAACAAAATTAAAGCAAAAGCTTTAACTAATCAATCTCCGTTCGGCTTGGCCAGGTAATGAAACATTCCGAAAACGCGACACGTAATTTCACAACAAAAACAACAACAACAACCTAGAGAGATATATTCCAAATTTATCGTTTAATAACATACAACATCAGTTGCATTAAATTGCAATAAAACATTTTTGCAAATAACCTCAAGACATAACTGAAAACAATCCCAAAATGGACACAACGCGCAGCCTTCTAACTAAGCAGTCCAAGGATGTGGAATTTCAGGATGTTTTCTACACAGTCGATCAGCGCACTAATTTTTGTAAGTATTCAGAGTTAATTTTGAAATTAAATTAATCAACGCATCCTCAAATTATACTCTAAAAACATTCATAACCCGGTCAAAACTTAAGATATTTTGTTTGTAAAAGTTTGTGTTTTATCTCGATCTATGAAAGCTTAATCAAAAGTTATAAAGAGAGTTTCCATGAGATCTACATTTATAGTTTGATCTCAGGATTTGTTCAACCTTAAATTTTGTTTTATTTTGGTAGTCCACTCTAAAATTCTCCTTGACTTCCAAGTACCCTAACTTTGTCCAACTCAACTTTGACCCTGCCATGGATAGTAATCAATTTTTTCCTTGACATTTTTACTTAATGGTAAACTCATCTAAGTAGTTTCATAAAATTTCAAATAATATTTTAAAGTTCCTAAAGCATTAAGCACTTTTTGAACATGAAAACCATGGACATGTTAGCAATTTCACAATCAGCCAGCGTAATATTAAGAGTCCCCAGTTATACGATTATTACTGGGTCTTATGGGTTTCTAAGCATGGCTTACGAGCTGTAGGTACGAGTATTACCCACCTTGATGGCTCTGTTCCAATGTTGACCAGACATTTGGCATTGCTGCAAGTCTAGTTTCTAGTTTATATACACTTTAATATATATTTTGTGGCACTATTATTTTGGTTTGCATTTTTTTTAGCGGTGCAATGTTTAATTTTTGAGTTTTCATCGTGTTACAAGTCGCGTAAAATTTAAATGTTGCCTTTGTTGCGGTCTCTTAAGCTATTTGGCAATTGCTTGTTGTCTGGCCAAGCGCTAACTGTTCCATAATTATTCGAGCTGGCGGGTAAATGAACTAAAGAAGAAGTAATTTACGCTTCTATTGTTGTAACATTTACCGCTAACAACAATTACGACAGGCAATTTTAAACGTATACCCTGTAACCGCAACAGTCAGATGAGGTGTGTCATTCTTATTAAAACTTTAATTACAATATTGAATTATAGGGGTGATCATTTGAGTCCTTCGCTTTCTATTCAGCTCTCGAATTCAATTACAATATAATTGAATTTTGACGTATACCCTGTAAACGCACACTAAAGGGTATCTTCCTTCTAAAGCACAGATTATATATAGGGTATTTCTCATTCAGCTCACATGTTTGGTGACATTTTCAAATAAAATCGCATTGCCATTTGGTCAGTTGGCCGATGTTGATGGTCAGCTGAGTGGACACATTTGGTATTTTGATATTTTGGCATCTTCCTCGATTTGGTGTTGCGCCCAATTCTCGTCTCTTTCGTGCAACATGTCGCATGCAGCTCGAAACGAGTTTCGGTCAGACGTGTGCAATGTGTCGGCCAATGTCTTGAGTTGTTGTTGTTGTTGTCGTTTTTACCCCATAGAGCACATAGACACATAGAGAAGTACTTGACACACAAAGTGGAAACCAACCTGAAATCAACACGTACTTTATACAAAATTTCTTGGCAGTCCCTCAAGTTCAGAGTACGATTCGTTCATTTGTCATTTGTTACTCGTATTTGCAATTTGTCGGATTGGATTTGCGTAAAACAATGCGAACAGCTCAGCATATTTCATTCGATCAGCGTTCTCTAAGCTCAAATACTCTAAGCTTATTTTTAAGCTGACCCAACATTATTAACATTATTTATGGGGATTATTTACACAATCCTGTTAGAATGCATCAGTTGAATTGAAGTAATCTGCATATATGTATGTATATTTAAGTTTATAAATGTACGCGAATTTATCCATGATGAACTCGCAGTCTCTTCCAATTAAAGCTGTCACTCACGTTGTACAGACACAGTGGGCATCACATGCTATTCAAGTGCTTAAAAAAAACCCATTGTCGATAGGATTATAGAAACCGTATAATTAATTTAATCCGACATCCAATTTCACGCATTTTTCGAATGAAATTAAGCATTGCACAGTGGGCATTATATAAAATACAAGTTTTTAATAATTCTGGAAAAAAAACATTACTTTAAGTCAATTTTCTCCCTGTTTCCCTTTTGTTTTAAAGTATTGATTGATTCCAAATGTTAGCTTAACTTTTTTTTTATAGGTGCACGTGTAATTGTAATGAAAATCAGCCATATAATCAATTAATGTGGGCACGTGCAGTTTCAATTATCTGTTTTTATAGATTCTATTTGGTACTACTTAAATTAAACAAGATTTGTTCCATAGTTCAGTTTTACCCCATTCTCATCCCTTTACGAATATACCTTGTCAATTTAATTGCAGGGTATTTATTAATCTTTTGCTCTGTTGGCATTTGTGCTGTTTTACGCAATTTGGAAACTTTCAGTTTATTTTTAGATTTACTTCTTGTATGCGTCAAAGACAGACTTGTTGTTGCATTGTTCTTGTGCTGTTCACGAGTCACTTGAAGTGCTGTTGTTGTTGCTTTGCCTTTGGCTTGGGCAATAATCACAGTTAATCAACGTCACTCATACGCCATGTGCAACGTGCAGTGGGAGGCGCGCAACGTCGCCAAATGTGACTCGTTTGCCGCATGTGAAATACCACAATAGGCGATAATGTATGCATGTACATACATATGAACATATATATGTATATATTTGTATATAATGTACATATGTATGTATGTTTCTACAAATTGTGCACAGCAACTCGTGAATGCGACTTCCTCAAACTGACGGCGCAGGCAGCCAATGAAAATTTTATTATTGTTGCTACAAACATCATCATGAGCATGAGCACAGCATCAACATGAACATCATTATGAACATAATGATCACCAAATGGGGCATGAGCAGCAATAACAACACAACCAGATTATGCTCAGGCCTTACACCGACAAAAGGCAACAACAATAACAACAACCATTGACCAACTTTGATTGAATAATTTCCCTCTTTCTCCCTGCTTTCGGCACCTTTCCTGCTTTTCCGCAACCCCTTTCAATCAACGCTTTCATTGAAACTCGCTGTGGAATTTCCCATTTTACTCGAAACACTTTCCATCTTTTCCTCAAATTGTGTGACTATTCAAAAGACAGCGCTAACTCTGTAGGTATTAAAATATTTGGTACACACTATTTTAAGTCGAAGAGTAACGATATTTTAATGTTGTATACGATCGGAACATAGTTATTGGAAGAAAAGCTCAAAAACCTAGTCCTATAATAATTATTTTTACTCAAAATGTTTACAATTTTTTCCCTTTAAGCGTGTTCTTTTCAAGATCACATCTTATTTCTTACTTACATTATAAGTACATACAAATTACTGTATGCAATACAGCTGATTAGTAATTACTTAGTCTTTCGGACTCTCTCTTTCCTTCTTTCCCTCTTTCACTCTTTATTGTACTCGCAGTTTGCAATGCCGACAAAAGTGCGGCAACTTCCACAGTGCAATCAATTGGGATTGAAATATTTTATATACCGAATGGGGAAAAGAACGAAATAAGTTTATCTCAAGGTTGTCCAAATTGTGTAAAGCAAGTGTTGGGTATGAAAAGCATATATGTTTGAATAAATCACACATTGGTGATGTAAAGTCAAACTGTGAATCGAGTTTATCATGAAAATCGATTTAAATAACTCAAAAAAAAGTATAGTGTTATAGTACTGAAAAATCACTACCGTGAAAACTGAGTTGTCAATTTTTCGATGTCTTTTTACATTACTATCAAACATATGACTAACTAACTAACTGATTTAAAACGCAGGAACTATAAAGTCTCTGCGTTTTACTGATGACGAATATATAAAAAATATATAGGGTTATTTAGTAAATACTTACTTAGAAACAAGTACATATCAGCGGAAATGTTTTGAATGTGTGGAAATATCTATGAATGAAATAAGGAAATATCATTTATAATAATTTTAATACAAATTTTATTCGATATATTACAATAAATACGTTTTATGAAAATGATAAGGAAAGTTAATATATTTATTGCATTCATTTGTGATTCAAACGTCAGAAGTATTAGTTAATATGTATTATTAATGTCAGATTGGATCATAAGGGCAATCTATATTGACAATTACTCTAAATGTAGGGTTAATACTTGTAAAATAACTAGATTCGTTACATAATATTTTAATTAAACTAATAATTACTATTTATTATTTTGAACACTCATCCAACAAAAAAGCGTTCCAAGCTGTTAGTAAAATGTATATAATTTTGTGGGTTTACTGATAACCATATATTTTAATGATTAATTGACATTCGAGGAATCAAAAGCATTTAAAACTTACGAGTACTATATATAATTTATTAAATTCGTGATGGGCTCGCAAAGTCCGCATGTAATTACTGAGTAGGTCCCATAATACTTACGGATAGTTAGTCAATTAAATTAAACTGTTATTAGCTAATACTGAGACTTATTATTAACTATTGCCTATAGGAATATAATTGATCAAACACTTTTAATCAACTAAACATACTTACAATCAAATTGCCAATTAAACGATCTTCAGTTCGTTTATGCCCCAAATTAATTTTGAAAAGCTATTCCTAACTATTCCAAAAGGCTCAGATATAATTGGTGACAGTTTATATTGTTAACGTTGTCTAGTTATTGCGTTTTAAGCCACAACAAAGTCGCTTTTTGAATATTAATTTTCAGGTACTTGGTAATGAAATTCAAATTTGTAACAATGTTGCGTTAATTGGGATCTAATATCTCAAAAGATAGAACAAACATTCCTACCGCTTTATATGTAATACAGATACATATATGCATATTTAATGACTTTGCACATTTATTTAGTTGTATGAATAATTCGAGTACTCGCAATGCGATCAAAACTGAGTTATCCGAGTTATCGTGTCGGCACGTTCTACAGTCTCGTCAAGCCTCTCTCTGCCCACCCGGACACTCAAATTGTGTATTGAATTCACAAGTTGGTCACGTCGCAATTGGGTTTTGTGACTCACCGAATGTTCGGGTACTCGTACTCGTTATCGCACTCATAGTCGTGTTTTTCTTTGGGTTAACTTCATTGGCGCCTGTGGGCGTTTTTGCTAGCCAAAGATCACAATTTGGTGGCTTGCTGTGATTTCCTCTCGTGACACGAAAGTTTTTTACATCGACTATTTCTCAAAAAAACAAGAAAATATGAAAACAAATAATAAAAGTTATTATACAAATTCTTGAATTAATAAGATAAAAATAAATAAAAAATATGTTCAAACAATTAAGATAATATAATATTTTATTATTGAATAAAATATATTTTGTTTAACAATACACGCACCCATCTCTACTATATTAACAAAATACCAATCTAATAGTATTGTACAGCTGCAAATATCTTGGTCAAGAGTCGATTTCAGAATTCACCAGTTTTTCTTGAACAAACTCAAACACAAATTGACGACATAACTCTTGTTGTTTGATCAATTGACAGACCTACAAGACAGACAGTCGGTCAGAGGGAATGAGTGCCAAACAGAGTATCGAGGGGGCTAATTGATATGTAAACTTGGCCACTGGTCTATAATCGACACATACATACATATATACTCACATCGAACTCCGCTCTTAAAATTTACTACTTTTCGTACTCGTATTCGTACTTATTGACAAGTTATGGTGTTGTCACTGACCCTCTTTGATCTACGATCGTTGCGCAAGGAATTCCAATTTTAATTTCAATTTGATTACCCCTGGGAGGTCCATTCGAATTGGCATACTATAAAACTATCAACTTCGAGCCTTGGTTCTATCTATCATTTGTCGGAGAACTTTAATATATTTTCAGAAACATAAATCAAATTAAAAAATTAATCGGATGATTGATGAGCAAGACAAACTTGAGAACCATGAATATCATTTGAAATTTCAGGGTATCTGTATTTCAATATAAAACTAATTTTTATATATAAATACTTGTTAAAATTATACTTTCTCAAATCAAAATTACTCTAAAACAGTTTGTCTACCCGACTGCACTTTTCTATAATTAACAAGTTGAAAGATTTCAAATTAAGTCAATTTAAAATTATATATGCAGAAATCGTTACGACGTGATCGTTATGACAAAGTTGAACTTTAAATTTTACACCTTATGCCGATGAATTTATAACCGTTGTGAATCTTTTAACGACAAAGTTGCGTTTTCAATCCAAGACAATCTCTGACTAATTGAATTGAAACAAAGTTCAAGTTCGCAGCTTATCGCTATGGTGAAAATTATCGAGAATGAAATCTCTCTTTAGAGTCTAGAGTCTAGGCTGTGAGATTTTTGCATCTAATCTCGGGCAGGTCAGTGTCGGATCATTGCAGTTTCTAGCTTTCTCCTCAAATGTCAGTCGACAATAAAATAAGATGTAAAAATAATATTGATTGCATAATGTATTTATTAGTCAAGGCACGAGGTGAATTTAATCAGTAGTTTATTTTTTGAATTGTCTGTGATTAAGAACTTTGTTATCACCTTTAATTCGAGGGCTCCCGGCAACATATCCGCATTTTATGCAATGCAACCTTTAATCTGATTTCAAGGAATCATTAAGTTCAACAACAGTCTGTATTCGGTAGAAGGAAGGCGACATAAATTATGTTTGTGTCAGTAAATGTAATGTAACCCATTTATTCGCATCATATTCGCAGACTCTGTCAGGGTTACTGATAAGACACATTGAACATTGACACATATTCGCAATACACGTGTATTGAGATTACGGAATAAATGCATTTCAATCATATGAAGTATGCATCTCAATCTCGTTCTATCAATTAAATGTAATTAACACTAAACGTTACAAATTATACATCACTTATCAACACTTCATTCGTAACTATTTCTAAGCCTGTTTAAATTATTATATGATCTCGTTGGATAACTTTAAACTCTTAATTGTACGCACCGTTTATAGATCAATTAAGCTTAAATGGCACTCCCTTTCGGGTTAAGCCAAAATTTGATTAATATAGTAATTATCATATTAAAGTATGTTTTGCTCAAAACTAGTTTTAAACTGCAAGTATCTCAATAAGTACCAACGTCAGTAAGTTCCAGTTGGTTAAAAGAAACATTTAAGTGTTTTAGAACTCCATAATGAAACCATAATTAATCGCAAAAAGCTGCTTTGAAAAATAGAGTCATTAGAAAGAACGTAATGTGCGAAATAAATTCAATTTATTATTAGACCCGACGGTATTTCAAGAGCAGAAAACGTCTGTAGTGGGAGCTTTGTCATGCTTATAAATTGCCGAAACGAATGGAGCTAATAAACAAAGAGTTGTCTGATGACTTTTCGAACTGAAGTTGCCCCGTCATCGTATATTATTTTGGATTCTTCTAGACAGTCGATGGGTTATGTGGGATATGTAGTTAGCATATTCTACGTAAGTTCTTAACCAGAATAAATGAGACGCATTTATTAACGTGTTTTTCTCGAATTTTTAGCGCCATTCGACATTCTCCATTCCTCTTCTCATTCTGATTCTAATTTTCATTTTTGTTTTTTTGTTTATATTTTTCAGTTCGCGTAACCGGACAACGGCAAATTTTGAAAGGCGTTAGCGGCAGTTTCCGTAATGGACAACTCTCGGCTATAATGGGCCCCTCGGGGGCCGGAAAAAGCAGTTTACTGAATGCGATTTCGGGTTTCAGGTAAGCAAACATTTTTGAAAATACATTATCTAACATAGCTTCTGTAATTTTAATTTAATATGCGGTAGTCGACAAGCTGATACCCTAGAAACTAGTTAAGTCCGATTGAACCTCTTCTCAATTTTAAGTTTATATAAAAATAAATGTAATTAAATGTAATTATAAATAAATTCAATCGTTTTATGCAGATACTCCAATTTTTAAATTGCCACTTATAAATAAAGTACTTTGTTCTGACAATAATAATAAGTAAATTTATGCATATACCCTTTAATTTAGATACAATGGACAAAATAAAATTCAAAGTTTTATTTTAAATATACTTTCGATATTCTTGCTCATTCTTCTTGTTTTGATGGGTCATTATTTGACGATCAATTAAAAAATTTACTTATGAATGCTAAAAATGACATATTGAATGGCAAATAGTATTTATATATTTTTTATATTTTAAAATGTGCTTTGTCAGCGTTTATCATTTATCATTTATTTAAACATTGAAGCAAGGTTCAAACTAAAAATATCATTGAGTGGAACAACTCGTTCTGAAGGTCAGTCCAGTACTTTGGTTACTTTCAAGAAGTATTTGTTAGATTTCGTTATGATAAAGAAGAATTTCTAGTTTGCTTTTTTTTCTTCTCATTATATAGTTAGTTTTTAGTTTCAATAATTTATTGATGATTGGATTGTTTTTGCAGAAGAACGGGCGTCAAGGGAAGCATTAGAATGAAACGGGACAATGCCTGTTACATAACGCAGGACGATCATCACCAGACGCTGCTCACTGTCGAGGAGCTCATGAATCTCTCCTATGATCTGAAACTGAAGCAGCGCCATAAAAAGGAAGAGATCATCACGAACATACTCAAGAATCTCAGTCTCAACCATCGACGCAACGTCACCGCCGACAAACTGAGTGGCGGTGAACGCAAGCGACTCTCGATTGCCCTCGAACTGGTGGACAATCCCAACATCTTCTTTCTCGACGAGCCCACAAGCGGATTGGATGAGGTGACGGCGGCCCAGTGCATACGCCTGCTTAAGGATATGGCCAGCGAGGGTCGCACAATCGTTTGTACCATCCATCAGCCCTCGGCGACAATCTACAACTACTTCGACAGCATATATGTGTTGGCCAAGGGTCAGTGCGTCTACCAGGGCAGCCCCGAAGCGACAATACCCTTCCTGCGACTGGCCCAACTCGATTGCCCGCGCCACTACAGCCCCTCGGACTACAGTACGTATACGATATAATAGAGAATCAATTGAATCATATGATTATTTTAAGCTATTACTTAAGCCTACAAATAGTTTAATTCTATTTGTTTTATTTTTTTTAATTCCACCTAACACAATTTAAAAGAACTGTCAATCAAGTATCTTAAACGATAACTTTTCGATAAGTAGCTTTAGCACTTCAGTGAGTTGATACTTATCGATACCTTTGCTTTCGATTCATTACAGTTATTGAGGTAATCGATGCTGAGGACGGACAGTTGGTGCCGCTGCTGAGCGAGCTAACGGACAACGGCAAACTGACTTATCGGGGCAAGCAGCCGGACTTGATGGGCACAGAGCTGGAGTCGCTGCAGGCGATAACGACGCTATTTGTGGAGCAGCCGAAGCGTCAGTTCATGCCCACATTCTTTGCTGGAAGCGCTGCCTCCACAGATGGCACATTGATGGGTGCAGCGGGTGCATTGCTGGAACAGGTGAAGGCCTTCACACAGCACCTACATCAGGATCGGCGTGAGATATCCGGGCTGCAGCAGTTCCTGGTGCTGATGCGGGTCATGCTGCTGAGGACGATACGGGCCCGTCTTGCCCTGGCCATCCAGCTGTTCCATCACCTGCTCTGCGGTCTGTTCTTTGGCCTGATCTTCTTTCAGCTGGGCAATCAAGGTGCCCGCATGTTTGACCATCTCAAGTTCTGCATTGGCGCCGTGCTCATGATTGTCTACACCCAAGTGATGGTGCCAATTCTCAGCTGTAAGTGTAGCCCCTAAAAATGTTATTCTAGCTGAACCAATCAACGACAAATCTCTACAGATCCTGCGGATGTCAAGGTGGTGAAAAAGGAGACCTTTAATCGCTGGTACTCGCTTATGCCTTACTACCTGGCCTTGACCATATCGCGACTGCCACTGCAGGTCCTGCTCAATCTCACGTTTATGGCCATGACTTACTGGATGTCCGGACTGCCGGAGCAAATGTGGCGCTTCTGCATTTTCGTGGCCGTGGGTCTGATGATCTCCCTCGTTGCCGAGGGCATGGGTCTGGCCATTGGCGCCACCTTCAGCATAACAGTATGTACATCCCCAAAATGCCACTACAATTAATTGAGCTTGATTAAGAGGTATAGTTTTAGGCGCAAAATAAAATATGGATACAAAATAATTAGAAAAACAAAACTAAAAAGTATGAACATAAATTGGGAATGAATATTAGGAAACTGATGTTAAAAATAATAGTATTTGAAATTTAGATTACAAGAAATAATATGGAAGACAAGAATTAGGGGATTTTAAATAAAATATTTGTACTTTTGTTAAACCATTTAATCCAATACTATCTAATTCGAAATTCGTATAAATTGCACTTCAAAGCTAATGTTATGCTCTCATTTATTGACAGAATGGCAGTGTTGTGGGTCCAATGATCATTGCACCGCTGATGGGACTTGCTGTTTATGGCTTTGATTTTGCGCCCCAGATCACGGGAGGCATGAATCTTTTAATGAAGTTCAGCTATGTGCGTGTCGGCGTGGTGGCCTTGGTGCTGGCCGTGTTTGGTTTCCAGCGCGAGGAGCTGGACTGCGATGAGATCTACTGTCACTTCAGTGATCCCCGGGTGCTACTGAAGTTCCTCGATGTCGACAAGGTCTCCATACTGCATCAGTTTGGACTGCTGGCCATGATAATGATCTTCTTTCGCGTCATTATGTACATCAGTCTCCGCAAGCGCTGTTACACCTGAGCATACCTGGTATAGTTACATATAGCAAAAGTCTATGCTGTGATTTTTATACACCCACAAATTTAATAATAGGAATTACTTACCGATGTACATTCATACTAATTATCGTTGTTTTATACATTCTGTGCACATTTGATTGCCCCAACATGTAAACACTCAGATAATTTGGTGCTTAGATAATAGAGGTCTGCATGAATTCACTCAAAATTTGAGTTCAAATGAATTAATTCGAACGATGTCGAATTGAGTGAGTGCGAGGCACACTTTGAATTGAATTCGTTTGAGTACGAGTGACATTGAGTTCAAAAATAACAGTTCCTTATCGAAATGAGTGCGAATGAAGGAATGTGCTATGTAAAATAATGAATTTGAAATGGCCGAAATCAATCGAATGATTCACAATTTTAATTGTCAAATGGCTGCTTTTTTTCACTTTGTTACAATTTTCCACCGGGTCGGTCGCAAAGGAATGATGACATTGATTGTCTGTGTTGGTGGAATAAACAGAAAAATATTTTTGCCTCATTGCACAAAACAAGCTGCATATGAATATTTTGTGTTAATAATGGAGAAGCATTGTTTTATTGCCACCAACACAGACAATGTCAAAAAAAAATTATTTTTTCAGATTCAAACCTATATTTGAGACTCTTATTAATAATAAAAATTAGATTTTGATTTTATAAATTGTATTAATATTGCTCTTTATTGTTTTTTTTCTTATATTCATTACAACCATGAAAGCAACAACAGAAAATACGCATACAAAAAAGAAAATATGAAAATTAAATCGAAATTCAAATCAAACTCGAATTAACTCAAAACAAAGTAGCTTTCTCACTCATTCAGTTTGTGTCTTTCCGTTTGAACGTTGTCAACTGAGTTTGACAAAAACGAACAAACTCAATCAAAATCTTTCGACTTCGCATTCGACTTCGTTCAATTCCTTTCGAACATGAATGCTTCGAACTTCGTTTTAGCTCATTCATGCAGACCTCTATTAGATAACTGCCTAGGTTCTTCATATACATATAGAAACATATGTAATTATCACACCACTCGAAAGTACATACACCCATTCATATGTAAGTTAACCTTTAGCAACCGTAAGCAACCTTTAAAGATATAATTTGTAAGAATTATTAGATGTAAGACTCCTGGTAAAAGTGTCAAGACCAATAGTTTCTTAAGACAAAATATATTTTTACACGTCTAACTTTAATTGTTTTTATATTTAGATTTGTACCTACAAATATAACAATAAATTAAGTCAGCGGTGGGCACGAAACCTGAATTCGGGAGCACAGCACAGCAATATCAACACCAAATTCACATAATTCAAAATGGCTGACGGTTTAAAGGCTGTTATCGATAACTTGACCACGAGGTGCAGCAAAATTTGAGCTGGCAACGTTGTATTAATTTTTGCACTTAAAACACGGTTAGAACTTTTCAAATGAATGTTACGCAAGTGAATCCGTTTAAAAAGGGCGACTTTGTCTTTGCCAAGATGAAAGGATATCGCGCGTGGCCAGCACGAATCCTGCAGTCAGTTGGCCAAAAGCACAACGTGTTTTTCTACGGGACTTGCAGCACGGCCATGGTTGCTGTCAAACATATTTCCCCATACGAACTGTGGAAGCGCCGCTTGGGGGATCCAAAGCAGCTGCGCCAAAAGGAGTTCAAACGTGCCGTGATGCATGCGGAGTTAATGGTGGCGCATCCCACAGAAGACAAGGCCTATTTTTACGTTTTGGAGAAAGAAGCTAACGATTCCACCCATGCAGATGTCATTGATCTGGATGTGTGGGATAAATATGAGGATGAGCTGTCAAGATCTCACTTGTATAGTGATGATGATTGTGATGATGGTTATGATGATGATGATGTAGTTTCCGATCACATAATGGAGTATGACGACTAAGCCCAACAACATTACGTACAATACAGGAAAAGAATATATACATATATTTTTATGTTTGGAGATACCTGCCCTAAACCTTTTTTTCTAATTACAATTTAAAAATACAGTTGAACTTCCATAGTTAAAACTTCTATAGCTTGATTTTCTCTCTAACTCGAGCTAAATGAGTGGCAGTAAAATTAATAAACTTAACAAAAATAACTATAATTATAAGTAAGGTCAGCTACGATCGATTGTACTCGAAAAGCTTGATCTGCGTTCGGTATCCTGGAATCTACATCCCAAGTTTGAAGTTTCTAGCTCTAAGTCTCTGGGTTCGACGCGTTCAAGCAGACGGACAGATGGACATGGCTCAATCGACTCGGCTGTCGATACTGATCAAGAATATACATATGTATATACTTTATGAGGTCTGTCAAGTCTCCTTTTTGCGGAATACATTTCACAAAACCTTTTTTACTATACATTTTGAAGTTAGAGTTTATTATTTAAGGTTAAGATTAAAGTTAAGCAAAGCATTTGATATTATGAAATGTCTAGAACCCCACCATGTCGATGTCGGACTCTTCGTTGACCACAAGATTCGTTGTTTCCGTTGTCTGCTGCAATTGGAGTAGCTGCTGGCAGCGATCAGCTTCCATCTTGTGCATGACCAGAATTTGTTCGCGAAGGGGCTGCAATAATCCGACGACGTTTTGGAAGTCGCCATGCAGTTGGGGCGGCAAGTCGGAGAGCATGCTGGCCACATATTCCTCCAACAGCGCATCCACATCTTGTTCGTTGCCATGTCTCATTTCGGCGCACACATAAAGCAGCGTTTGGAGGCGCAGGATTAGCTCGCGTGTGGCGTGCAACTTGAGTTTTGGCAGACCAGGCGAGGCTTTCAAGTCCATTTCGGCAAGGAGGCGACACTTCTCGTAGAGCTTCTTGCGCGGCATACTCTGGCCCTGCTGGGCATCCTTCTCACACTCATCCAGATGGTTGTGGGCCACACGCAGCGACTCCAGGATCTCAGCGTTGACCCGATGCAGCGTTATCATGTTGGCGGCATAGCGACGCTGCAGTTTCTCCCGCTGTGGCGTCAGCTTGATCTCGCGGCGGTTGGACGCTTGTGCTCCAGTTGCCTCTAGCTCCTCGTTCATGACCGCCATATCCTGGACGGTTTTACGCTTGACGGCCAACAGCTTTTGCAGCTGCAGTACAGCATCCACCAGCGGATTGGGTTCCTTCTCAACATCAGCTGAGGTATCGCCTGCAGATGTTACCTGCGTCTCGTCGCTGGCCTCCTGGATGATGCTCGCCAGCGAGACGGTCTTGCACTCGTGCACCACATGGAGCAAGGTGTCGGCCATGCTGAGCACAATGTGTTTGCCCGCAATGTCAAACTTGACGAGGTAGCTGCAATCCTTGGGCTCGTAGCCAAGGACGCGTCCCTTGTAGAGCAGCTCCATGGGGGCTCTCAGCAGGCTGATCACCTTGGTGTCCACCGGCAGTGGCATCGGTATGACCTTCGGCATCACATCCAGCGGCATGCCAAACTGTTCCATGTCCAGCTTGCGCTGCTGCAGCAGACGCACCATGTTGCGACTGCGGTTCAGTTCCCGCCTCTCGCTCTCGATGAATGCCGGGGAGAAGCGACGTGCCTTGCCCATGTCGCGACGTAGTATCTGCCAGCATCGCAGTGGCAGCAGCTGATCTTCCTGCAACTTGGGATACACGCTCCGCAGATACCACTTGACGTCGAAGCCACTGGCGAGGATGGCCTTGTCAATGAAGGAGTCGACAAACTCACACCAGATCCAACGATGACTGTTCGGCTGCTTCAGGAACTTGTACAGTCTCTCGTGAGCCCCTTTCGGCACCAGCTCCTTCCCGCTGGGAGCCTGGCAGTCCTCCTCCTGGCTGTCCAATGTGCTTTTGCCGCCACGGACACGCTTACTGAATTTGGGCAGCTTGACAAACAGCTCGTCATCCTCCTTGTCGGCTGTCTGGGATCTGAGCAAACGCTGCGATTCGTTCATCTTGGACATCGTTAACGTTCGGCGCAAACCAAGCGTTGAAAGTTGAGGCGGCGTCTCTGCGGATTCACAATTGGTAGAAGCTGTTCGGTTAAAATCTGTAGGATTATTTGACATTTTGTGCAGGGCGATTAATTTGTCAGCTTCCCTCAAAAGTGACACAAAAGTCACAAATTACCTGTTCCTGTTCTCTTGATTTTTCCTGAGAGCAGTTTCAAATCTCTAAAAGCTAGTGAAGAAAGTTCTGAACATCAAATTATCCATTTATCGGGAATCATAAATATGACATCGAGCTATCGATTTTTTTAAAACATGGTTATTAATTGAGAAAAATTAATTGTAGTCTTAAAATTATGAGTTTATTTCATTTTTCTTTTCGCTTTTGTTTGATGTTATTTTATCATTGATTAACTTAAACAATTAATATCTTCTTTTAAATCTATTAACTCTTAGGAAATTCTTATTTCATATGTAACTTGTTTCATTTACTGTCTCTTGACTTCAGTGTTTTGCTTTAAAAGACCGAAAAGGAGCTTGAACTTATCCAGATCAACTCCAGTCTTCTTGTTCATTCTGGCCCTCATCTTGAAGAGCAACAAGTCAGTTTTGGCACAGTCCGCCGTCAGGGCGGGATGAGCATCAAAGTTGACAATGTGTCCGCTCTTATGGGCAACAGATACTTCCGTCAGTTTTAAGGAGCCGTGAGTGTTCATCATCTAAAATAAAAATAAAAACAATTCAGCTCTAATCTAATTGCAATAGAAGAATTTCTTACGTCCATAAGCTTTAGGCTGAGTGGTCGATCCGCCTGGTCTAGGCCATATCTCTCGCAGAGATTAATACAAGTGTGCTTCAGAGCATGAATCCCAATGGTGCTCAGTGTCCCATTGCCAATGCTCAGCATGTAGAAGAGACGCACGACGAGACGCCAGCGTTGACGCTGCTCGTTGTTCGCCATCTGCCAGACATGGCTCCTTCCCAAGTAGCTGAGTGAGTTAAAGTTGACATCAAAGTGGGTTACGGGCAGCGCCAGCCAGTAGCCCATTCGCCTGGCTGGCAGTGACTCTGGCAGTGGCACGCTTAACGGTCTCGGATATTCAGAGATTCGCAACTTGATGGCCACCAGAAACTCAAAGACGATGCGCGAGTTGCCGGCCGTCTTCAGTTGAGTGGCGATGATTGTGTGGGCGCTGATTGGATACAGGGTGGTGTGGTAGCATAGCTGATAACTGCGTTCATCGCAATTTACTATTGGCAGTGTGCCCAGCAGCTTGAAGAGATCGTCGCGAAGGCGATTCTGCAGATGTACCGTTGATATTAACGATTCTCCCAATTCGTTGTTGCAGTGCAAATATATGCAGCCGTCGTTATTGAATTCCGTAAAGAATGGAAATTTCAGGTCCATCAGCAAATAACAGTTAAACTTGGCGGGCACGTCGATAACATTACCGCACATATAGGTGGCTAAAAAAAACGACGTGTCGTCACTTAATTAACAGAATCCACAAATTGATTACACGCCTTACCAGTTGCCGGCAGATTGCTGAAACTGTCCGCAAACATAGAGTTGGATTCCTTAAGAGCCCCATTTATCCAACTGGCCAGCGATGCGGTATCACTCAGAAAGATCTTGTGCTCTCCCGATGGAATCTTCAGTTGCGCGGCAACCAAATCAAGTGCCGTTTCGAAGCTTAAGGACATCTTGGCCTCAGTTTGTACTTTATTTGCGTTTAATGACTCGGAAAAAAGTGCTGAAACAAAAGCTACTTTTTTGCAGCAAATAATAAATAACGACGAACACGATTGGAAATTGAATGTTATCGGCTTGCTTAGAAAGTTGCCACTCTGTTCGCTTTAGTACAAGCTTACCACCTTGTCAAAAAAAAAATACAGTAATAATGAAGAGCTTTGAACGATTTGAGCAGCGCTGGTTCCGGAGTAATTCTGGACATGGCCGTTAGGTTAAATAAAGATCATTTTAATGAACGCTATAACCCAATTAATTAATTCTAGCTTAAAAACAAAAAAATATACCAAAGGATGCTTTTTAAAAAAAAATCAAATAAGTCGCTCAAACTCGAGCTCCCAGAGACATAAAAAAGAGACAAATGTGGATTAATGCAACAGAATTGCTTTTTATTTTGATTCTATATATTGCACAGCGCACAAAACGGAAATGAGTGAAGAGTATAGAAAACCAAACAAATCAAGTTTTCTGTATATCTATCTCTGTCTCTCTTAAGTCAGACTCTCTCAGAGCTGACAGCAAAAACGTCGCCCCGAGAGAGAGCGAATACATCACCTTTATATAATTTCATGGTCACAAATATTTCATTTCATGTGTTTTATTAAATATTTTGTAAAAGAGCTTTTCTGATTAATAATCTACTTTTTCATGCTGCCGATTTTTTCCTTGCGCTTTTTCACATGCTTCTTCACTTTGACCTTTCGCTGTTCGGCCTTGGCTTCCTTCACAGCTTTTTTGCGAGCCTTTTTACTTTCTGGCGACTCATCACGGGGTCGAGCCGAGTTTTTGAATTTGGTCGGGTCGTCATCATCCTCAGATTCATCACTGTCATCCCCACTCTCCTGCTGATCACTCTCGCCGCTTTTTTGTGCAGGATCGAGGATGTCCGGCTGTTTTTGGACGTCCAGTCCTGTCGTCAAACCTGTGATCTTGGCATAGACAAGATTTTGTTTGACACCTTGCTTAGCTTTCGCTACATCACGCTCAAAATGGGGCACCTGTCAGTTGGATGAGAAAGTTCTGGTTAAGTTCAATGAATATTAATTAGATAATTATGTTGATTACCTCGTCTAAACGTTTGGGAATGTATGTGTTCTGCCAAACAGCCTCGTCGATCTTTTCTTGCTCTGTAATTGCATCGAAGTCCCGATCCTTAATACGCTCAGAAATGCGCTCCAAACACTCCTCCATATTCTGTTCGGTAATCGTTTGGTCCGTTATGAAATCAAACAACTCCTTGACTGTCATCGTGGCCACAGACTTCTTGCGGAAGAACTCCGATATGTTGGTGCAATCCTTGCGTAGAAAGTCAAAGGCATGAGGATGGTCATGCTCGACGGATTGGCTGACATCGATGATGACCAGCTGGCCATCCTGGTAGAGAATATTGAACTCGGAGAGATCGGCATGGACCAGACGGCATTGGTTGTACATGCGCCACATGATAACCACACAGTCGCGGTACAATTCCCTCGCCTTCGAAGTGCTTATCTCGACGTCCTTTAGCTTTGGCGATGGCCAGCCGTCTTGGCCACAGAAACGCATGACCAGCACATGGGAACGAAGTAGGATTGGCTCTGGCACGGGAACACCTGCGTTACGCATACGCAGATAGTTGCGCATTTCCTTTTCGGCCCAGGTGCGTACCATCTTGCGAGGATTGTGCTTGCAGTAGCCATGACGAAAGCGGAACTCGCCGGACACATACTTATCACGATCCTTGAACACCAGAATGGATGTCTTGTAGATTTTGATGGCGAACTCCTCGGTGCCATTCTTGGACACAGCATGGTAAACGTTTGCCTCCTTGCCGGTGGAAATGCAACCGTTGATCTCTTGGATAAGGCCGCGGTTCAACAGCTTAAAGAGTATCATACGTGTTCGAGGATCCATCACCTGCTCAGCCGTGGCGCGATCGTGCTTATCCCGAACTCGCACCCGCTCCGTCTCCTGCCGTCGATCGAAGCTGACGAGTCGATTGGCCGCCTGGGCGCTCATATTAGCATTCGGATCGTATTTCTCAACATTGATGCGTGCTGAATAGCGACGAAGCAGCTTCTCGTTTGGCTGGTAGCTGCTCACACGCTGCGTCCCGCCTCCTCCTCCTGCTCCCCCAGAGCCGCTGCCGGCGCTGTTGCCTCCAGCTGTTGTTAGCTGTGATTGGGCATTGGCCTTGTTGAAGCCACTGTAGGCTTCCTCGTATGCATCGTAGCCATCTCCAAGATCATAATCGTCGTCTTCATATTCATCCGCATAATCTGAAGCTGGATCCTCGTCAGCGTCGGCTTCATCAATAACTTTCTGGCCGAGATCATCGCTGGCCTCCTTTTCATTCAGCTGGATGTCTTTGAATATGTTGTGTTTCACCGTTAGCGATTTAAAGTCATCCAGCCACTCTGACTACAATTTAAATCGCGATAATATATAAAATTTGCAGTTTTTGTTGCATTTGAACTCACGTTTTTCAGTTCATCTTCATCCTCCTCGGGGTCGCTGTATTTATGCGCATCGGTCATATTTTGAAATTCGTTTTCAACAATACGTATCTTCTAGGTTCAATATACAATTATAATTATGACCAATTTGGCTGCAACCCGTCGTTAATATATGCGGAGGAGCTTTTCAAGCTCAAATTGTATTTAATAATAGTTGCGAAATGTACAAAAGCACGCACGTGTTATTTACGAACAGCTGTTGCACTTTGCCACTCAGCATGGTATGTCGACATTGTTTTGGTATTTTTTGAATTAAGCCTATCGGCTATCGATAACCAGGCTTGCCAATTTAGCTATTTTCCCGACAGATTTAGTGGGTCGCAACTGGCAAATAAATATAAATATAAAAATATGGTACTGTTTTTTAGCATTCTGTTATTTTATTTCTACCTTCTTTTCATTCTAATTCAGAAATAAAATAAAAGTTTGCTTAAAAAGCAGTACCATAATTTTTATTATTTCTTTAAAATTTGACTATTCAAATCTGGCTATTTTTTAACGAACTAATTTTGGCAACGCTGTCGATAACGTGAATGAAGTCAGGTCATTATCGGTCACTTTGCTCGCAAACTGTAAATAATATCACTGCGGACGGCAGTCCGCGCTAGTGACGAAAGCAGCACGAAGGGTGCGAAGGCGATAAATAATAAATTAAAATTAAGACTGAAGCTCGGTTGTACTACAGATTGAGAAATTAAGGAAGTAGATGAATATTAAACCATGTTTGTGTTGGCGGAACTTAAAGACAACGTCCGCATTGCACCAGACCAATTTAACTTGAAGCTTGTCGATGCGGTGCGCGATGAAATAGACCGCAAACTGGCAAATAAGGTGAGTAACTTATATAAATGAATGAATGAGTTAATTACGTGTGTTTAATATGCTTCCCTTTTTACAGGTGCTGCTGAATGTTGGTCTGTGCATAGCCCTCAAGGAGATTGTCTCGCTGAAGGACTCAATCATTCTGCCCGGCGACGGCGCCTCGCACACGGAAGTTCTGTTCCGCTATGTGGTGTTCCGGCCAATGGTTGGAACTGTTCTGACTGGCAAAATACGCAATTGCAGCCGCGACGGAGTGCACGTAACACTGGGCTTCTTCGATGACATACTCATTCCACATGCGGCACTGCAGCATCCGTCACGTTTCGACGAGGCGGAACAGGCGTGGGTCTGGGAATACCCATTGGAGGATGGAGCCAAGCATGATCTTTTTATGGATGTTGGAGAGCCCATCAAGTTCCGAGTGTCCCGCGAAATATTCGAAGAAACGTCTCCGATAGGGCCACCCAAAGCGGAGGGCCAAGCATCACAAAATGCCAGCACATCAGCAGTTGCCGCAGCCGCAGCAGCTACAGCCGCATCGCAGGAAGTGAAGGCACCCTATAAAATCATTGTAAGCCATTATAACAATTGAATTAATGTCAATGTTTACTACAATGTTGCTGCATTTCCATATTTTTAGGGAGCTATAAACGAGTCCGGACTGGGAGTACTTTCCTGGTGGGATCAGCAGGGAAAGGAAGAAGATTTAGATGACGAAGACGGTGAGGATAATACGGAATATGACAATGATGAGGATGGCGAAGGCGCCTGCGAGGAATGACAGCAAACCCGAAACTTGTCCTTGTAAATACAGTTGCATAAAATACTTAGAATAAGAAACGCTAAACAGATCCTTTAAAGCATAAAGGAACTAATTGACGAAATACTAAGCTTAATTAAATAAAACAAATTAATTTCAATTCTGCATTTGTTTATTTTGTTTTCATGTTCGTTTTAGATTTGCAAATCGCATTTAGTTTGAAATATTCCAAACAATAATGCTCACTTTGGTAGCGCAGCTCTCTATTAAATAAGTTATACATATGTATATTTAATAATTTATTATATTTTATGTTTAACTCTTTGTCCTTAGCGACATAGTTCTAGGAAGGGCGGCACAGGAGCGTCAATAAATCTTTACTTTCTTTTTCAATATGGGATTGCATTAAGTTTTTTCGTTTTTAGATTTGTTCATTTCTTTTTGCCTTGCGTGCACATTCGGCTAAATCGGCTAATTCTAAAACTTTTTGAGACATTTTTTTGTATTGTTATTATTATTGTTAGCATAGTTATAGTATGGTACAATTAGTGGTCGGGGCTGCAAAAGTGAGCTAAGTGTAAAGCAGGTTAGCAATTTTGCCTATAAATAATATTCACTTTAGTTATTTACTTCAATTTGTATTTTGTATTTTGAAAATTGTTGCTTTGAACAGTAAATTGCATAATTTTTGATTTGATTTGCATATTGTGTTCGCATTTTTTTAAATCATTATCTCCATCTTGTAAGTATCTTTTGTCTTTTGGGCGCAATGTTGTATGCTTAAATTTACATATATTTATATGTATCTATATATCTATGTAATTTGTTTGTTTCTTTTTGCACAATTTGTTATGGTTAATTACAGTGAGATTAATTAAAATTTTCCATTTAAAACTACAGTAATAAGTATAAATAATTATTTATATTAGAGTTCATCTCGGTATTGTACTGTATTGTAAATATATAAATAATTATCCTTTGGGTTACTTAAACAGCTCTCAACCTAACTTATAATATAGTAAGAGTTCAGTTAAAATCACAGTAGAAATCATAAAAAAAATTGTAAAACTAAAACTATATAAGGATTTACAGTATTACGAGAATATGTATATATTTTTATAGCACAAAAAGGAACTTCCCGACTAAAAATAACAATTCGAAAAGATAAAGTTAGCATACAAAAAGAATTTGATTTGTTACTGAATCCTAAAACAAAATCAGTTTCACTTTTCTTCTCACATTTGAAAATTGAATTAAAGTAATCGATAGCTCGCTCGTATTCGCAATTATTCGATTATCAAGCAGCGTGGCAAATGCTCTTTCAAATAATCAAAGAGTTCGTGCGAGGCGCCCGGACAATTGGTCAACTCCAGCTCCTGCAGATGACGCAACTGTATAAGACTGGACAAGCCCGATGACGTCAGAAGCGGGCAACCGGCCAGAGAGAGAACCTGCAGATTCCTCATCGAACACAAATGCTGCAGTCCAAAGTCTCGAACCTGGGAGCACCAGCGCAGGAATAGGGCCGTCAGTGATAGCATCGTCGAAATGTACCCAACTCCAATGTCCGTTATGTGAACGCATCTGTAACAAAAAAGAACAATAAGAGTATATTAAATATAATTATTATGTTAAGTGCAGAAGAGCTTGGTGGAAAATGTAACAAAGAAAATAGTTAATAAAGATATTTTATTTCAGTTAAAAATTTTTTTTAAGATCTTTTGAATAACATCTTTTAAATAACATAACAACATAGTATATTCCATTTATTTGTATTATCTATCTAAATATTTAATCTCTTTGAAACTATACGTAGATTGTAGAAAGTTATAGTTAATCTATTTATATAATTGTAGTTTTGAAAATATCCTATTCGATCTCAAAGTCTATAACATAATATTAGAAAGTTTGACATCTCATTTTACTTTATGCACTTGAATTTTGTTTCAAATTTTGGATATTTCCCTTGATATCCAAAAAATGTACCATTTGGTTTTTGGGAAAGTTTTGATTGATTTAATGCATTTCATCAGATCGGGTAAACTTCAAACCAACAGAAATACGTTTGTTTGTTTATTTGTTGACGCACTTCTTTATCTGCTTATCGGAATGGAAAATACGGGTGCCGAGGTTTGCTGTTAAATGGATTTCGTTTCAGTACTCAGTTAACAATTGTTTAGGCTTTGTACAAGTTCAGTGAATAATGAACTTAAATTAAACTACAATTATGTATTCGCATATTGTATTGATAATGCTGGCAGTCTGCCTGGCCGTTGGATCGGGTGAATATGGATCCTCTTTGGAGGGACTGCAAGAAGAACAACAAATTGCCTTGGTCATCAAGTATAAGTTGGATCAGGTCGATTGGTCATCCATCAAAAGTCAAATTGATCAATTGGCAACGGTTAAATGTGAAGAGCTCCATAATGAACTTGTTGTCAGTCGAGCTTATATCACAGAACTAAATAAACGTATCGGAAATCTCATTTCACAAAAGAATTCTGATGACGAACAACTGAAAAACTTGACCGAGTACATTGATATGCTAAGAGCCGAAAATGAGAAACTGGATGGGCAAATAAATGATCTTACAATTCAACTGTGGGAGCTAGAAAATGAATTGAAACTGTTCCGTGCCAATAGCTGCATTCCGTTTGGAAATTCTACGGGTGTCCATCAAATTATGGCGCAGGGAATCGATCGTTTCGAAGTGTTGTGTGATAGTCAGACAGCAGGACCTGGCTGGACAGTCATCCAACAACGTCTGGATGGAAAGGAGAACTTTACCAGGGATTGGGCCACATACCGCCAAGGTTTTGGCTCATTAACCGGTGACTTTTTCCTCGGCCTGGAAAAGATTCATCTCTTGACCACCGAGCAACGTCATGAGCTTTACATTCACATGGAAATGTTTAATGGAACTGTCCAATACGCTCATTATGATAACTTTAGTATTTCCAGCGGCGATGATCACTACAAACTGATTGAGTTGGGAAACCTTTCCGGCAATGTAACATACAACAGTTTTGAAATGCACACAAAAATGAGGTTCACCACATATGACAATGATAATGACGTTTTGGGTAATGCGAACTGTGCGAATATAATGGATGGTGGATGGTGGTATACTTCGTGTGGCTATGTGTAAGTAAACAATAGTAAAGTAATAATTTAAATATATTTTAATTACTGATTGTTTTTTATTCTTTCAGTAATTTAAATGGAAAATTCTTTAGCAAGGAAGTCAAGAATGATGCGAGCATGCATTGGCTTGATGGCTACTCGATCCGAAGCGTCAAGATGCTCATACGTCCAAAAACTGATTAGGATTCAGGATCAATCCACCATTAAAATACACTGCCAAACGACTGCCGCCATCTAAGACAATGGTTTATCTAACAAAATTAAACTCTCTTATTTTTGCTATAATTTTAATATTAAAAATGTAACTATCGATCGAATTTTTTATTTCAACTACACTAAACTGAATGCGCATGAAATTCTGACCTCATCATTGAACTATGTATTTTATGCTTGTACATCAATAGATTCCGAGTATTTTACCCAGAGACTCGGAAACTGGTAACTGTAGCCCATAAATTTAAATGAAAGCATTGACGTACTTATAATAATAAATTTTGGATTTAAACTATTCAAAACGGAAATAAAGATTTTAAAGTAATTGTTGCCATACATTGAAAAGGGTCTGACTCACAAATAAATATTGGAAATTTCAAAACTCTATCCTGAACAGCATTCAATTTCACGTGACTCAAAAGTTGGTAGCAGATGTCCATAATAAGCAATAAAAGAGGTCACATAAAACATTTTGAGAACTTTTGATGCAGAGCGACATTTCTTAGTTCTTGACCTACGACTGGACTTCTTATCGCCACAATTGTACTCAAGTTGTATTAATCATTTCATTTACGTCAAAGTGGTTTATAAAAAAAACCAGAATGTAATTGTAATATTCATTGAGCAAAATGTATAACTCATTGGCAAGTTCAATCCATATTTGTGCAAATGCGAGGCGAATATAAGTATGTATGGATAATTTTTAATGATTGATATGATAAGCATCAAATTCTTAGTAATATGCAATGTAAGTCCATCTTACAATGATGTAAACCAAGCAATATGAGTTACTATTAATGCTCGAATTGTACATATTATGTTGCTGATTCTTCTTTTATTCTTTTAGTTAAAATCATTCGCTAATTTTATTTAATCTGTTAAGCATTGGTGTCCAAAACGTATATTTTCCTAACTCATCCAGTCCTATCCCTTATTAACAACTATTAGTCATCCGATGTGGTTAATATTTGTTTGTTTAAAAGGGTCATGCCCTCACAAGTAAAGCAAATAGTAGGCGGGTGCTTCAATTTTGGCCACTATTTATGCGAACCTAGTATGGATTATTTGAATTAATCGTTGCATTTGTAGAGAGAGTTTTCCTGCAAGAAATCTAAGGGCACTTGACCCCCATTTCTAAATGTATTTTTTAAGCAGTTAGTTACATAGTTATTACTGCTCTATTAATATTACAATTTCATTATATATTTTGGTATTAACCACATTGACGTAAATTTATTGAATAAAAAACAATTATAAGTAAACATTAACTCTGCTGGGTATGTCCAATTGTGCCGATAAGAAGTCCAGTCGTAGGTCAGGAACTGAGAAATGTTGCTCAGCCTCAAAAGTTCCCAAAATGTATTATATGACGTGATTTTTCTATGCTTTTGTGGGCATTTGCTACCAGTTTTTGAGTTTCGTTTTTATTTATGGACTGGATTTATCCGACACGAGCGTACAAAATACGCTGATAAGGAAAGACTTTCTTGCGTTATAGATTGAATTTATGGAACATAAATATTGAATGAAAAGTAAAATTAATTTATGTAACGACAATTTCTGTAAAATATCTATTTATATTTTGGATTATTTTAATCTAAAATGTATAACGTTATTGTTTTCAATGCTATTTTTGGGCAATTGAGTCTCTGCTATGCGGTCTCGAATTCAGTGTATTTACCTGCTGATGGGGCTTAGACTCCAATTATTTTTGCCACATGCTTAAAAATAAACCACTAATAAGAGTAAATTATGGTGCGAATTACATTATATTTATTTGAAAAGATGTATTCAATAGTTAAATTAAAATATATTTAAATCATAGTAAAAGTTACAGTTGCATTTGGGAATCAGAAACATTTTTATAGATGCCAGAAATCATTTCAAGTTGTAACTGTCACGACACCCATTGGGTGGATGGTCATCTTGACGCTTTGCTCTTGCAGGGTCTTGTTAAAGAACTCGTCACCAGTATTACTAAAAAAAACAATAAGTTAATTAAATGAATTGGTTAATAATTGAAATATGTTTTGATTACTTACACGAGTTCTTCTGCTTTGGGGGAATGCTTTCCCAAGGACGTTACTTTGTATTTATTGTCTGCGCTGGAGATCCTAAAGTTGTCATATTCGTAGTATTGCTCAGTGCCATTATCCATTTTTGTATAAATGCGAAGAAAATATTGATCTTCCTTGGTCAAATGATAAATATTCTCTAGGCCGAGGAAAAAGTCACCGTCACGTTGTTGGATGACTGTCCATCCAGATTCGCACTTCACTTTGAAAGGATCGATTTGGATTTCAACACCCGTAGACTTGTCAAGCGACTTGCAACCATTTGTAAGTTCCCTCAGTTGGTTTGTCAGATTAGAATGTTGTGCCGTTTGCTCAGCATGTTTAAGAGTATAATCCTGAAGTTCACATTTCAGTTTCATCGCTCTTTCTTCATAATCTTTCTTTTGGGATTTGAGCATTTCGATAATTTTATTTAGGTTTTCGGTAATATTCCGATTGACATTTAGTTCATTTTCTAGTTTTTTACATTTATCTGCTGCCTGTTGATCAATGTCACCTATGATGATAGGCGAAACGATTTCAGCAATTGATGAAGTGTCCTTTTTTAAGGCTGTTTGCTGTTTACTCCTCGGAGCTCCACCTGCTCCAACTGCCAGGCAGATTGCAAGGACTATGAGTACAATATGCGAATACATTCTCAAAGTCGAATTTAAATCTCTTTTTCAGTGAACTTCACCAAAGCTTATACAATTATTGACTGACCATTGAACGAAATTCGTTTAACACCAAACCTCGGTACCCGTAGTATCCATTCCCATATCCGATAAGCAGATGAAGAAGTGAGTCAACAAACGAAAGAAGTGTGTTGCGCTCAATTATTCTGTAGACTATGAATTTCCCCGACCTGAAGAAACGGATAAAATCAATCATAACTTTCCCAATAGCGTGATTTACCACTTGCCAAATAATAACTAACGAATTCTTGGATTAAAGGGATTTATCCAAAATCTTAATAAAAATTTGAACTGCATAGAGTTAATGGATATGTTGTACTTTTATTTGCATTCTAGAGACTCTGAGATCAAATAGGACATTTCTAATACCTTAAGAAATATGACCTATAACTTTCCTGTTACCCTTTTAATGAAAAGGACTTCAGCTTATAATATAAGACATTCTTACAGTGTGAAATTTAGATTTGATTAATTATGTGTTATATGTATGTAGTATGTAGAAAGCTATTTAATTTCAATCTATTAAAAGCTCAAGCTCTTCTTTTCAAAGAAAGTTACCTGGACAGTTTTAGTTGTTCTTTTTAAAGGTATTAGAAATGTCCCATTTGATCTCAGACTCTATAGAATTCAAATATACAACATATCTATTTACTCTATGCAGCTAAAATTGTTATTACAATTTTGGATAAATCCATTTAATCCAAGAATTCTATAGTTATTATTTGGCAAGTGGTAAATTACGCAAATGGGAAAGTTAGGATTGATTTATCCGTTAGTTCAGGTCGGGGAAATTCAAAGTCTACAAAATAACGTAGCGCAACACACTTCTTTCGTTTGTTGACTCACTTCTTCATCTGCTTATCGGATATGGGAATGGATACTACGGGTACCGAGGTTTGGTGTTAAACGAATTTCGTTCAATGGTCAGTCAATAATTGTATAAGCTTTGGTGAAGTTCACTGAAAAAGAGATTTAAGTTCGACTTTGAGAATGTATTCGCATATTGTACTAATAGTCCTTGCAATCTGCCTGGCAGTTGGAGCAGATGGAGCTCCGAGGAGAAATAAAATGCCAGGAGATCGACAAACAGCCTTAAAAAAGGACATCATAAGTGAGATTGTTCAACAGGCAGCAGAAAAATGTACAATACTAGAAAATGAACTAAATGTCAATCGGAATATTACCGAAAACCTAAATAAAATTATCGAAATTCTCAAATCCCAAAAGAAAGATTATGAAGACAGAGCGATGAAACGGAAATATGAACTTCAGGATCAAACTCTTCAACATGCTGAACAAAAGGCAAAACAATCTAGTCTGACAGACCAACTGAGGAAACTTTCAAATGGTGTCCATGAAATCCAAGTCCAAGGAATCGATCCTTTCAAAGTGAAGTGCGAGTCTGGTGGGACAGTTATCCAACAACGTGTGAATGAAGACGCGATCTTCATCAGGAATCCGGCCTTTTATGGCTCCTTTGACGGGGACTTTTTCCTCGGCCTAGAAAATATTTATCGTTTGACCAACGAGGAGGAATATGCTCTTCGCATTTATATAAAATATAATGGCACTGAACAATACGCCGAATATGATAACTTTAGCATCTCCAGCGCAGACGATAATTACAAAGTAAATTCATTGGGACGTTTTTCGGGAACATATTCCGGCGATGCAGAAAAACTTGTGTAAGTAATCGAAAAATACATCCAATTTTAACCAATTCATTTAATTTACTCATTGTTTTTTTTAGTAAAAACGACGACGATGACGAGTTCTTTAACAAGTTTCTGCAGGAGCGAAGCGTCAAGATGCTCATCCACCCATTGCATAACGTGAGAGTAAAAACTTGAAATGATTTCTGGCATCTATAAAAATGTTTCTGATTCCCAAATGCAACTGTAACTTTTACTATGATTTAAATATTTTTTAATTTAACTATTGAATACTTCTTTTCAAATAAATATAATGTAATTCGCATCGAAAATTACGCTTATTAGTGGTTTATTTTTAAGCATGTGGCAAATATGGTTGGGTCTAAGCCCCATCAGCAGGTAAATCCAGTGAATTTGAGACCGCATAGCAGAGACTCAAATGCCCATAAATATCTTTGCATTTTAGATTAAAATAATCAAAAAAAAAGTAGATATTTTACAGTAATTGTCGTTACATAAATTATTTTTACTTTGCATTCAATATTTAAGTTTCATAAATTCAATCTAATACGCAAGAAAGTCTTTCCTTATCAGCGTATTTCTTACGCTCGTGTCGGATAAATCCAGTCCATAAATAAAAACGAGACTCAAAAACTGGTAGCAGATGCCCATAAATAGCGCAGAAAAATCACGTCATATAATACATTTTGGGAACTTTTGAGGCTGAGCGAAGTTTCTCAGTTCCTGACCTACGACTGGACTTCTTATCGGCACAATTGGACATACCCAGCAGAGTTAAAGTTAACATATAATTGTTATTTATTTAGTTTAATTTACGTCAATGTGGTTAATACCAAAATAAATCATGAAATTGTAGCATTAATAGAGCAGTTTAACTGATATTTAACTAAGTAACTAACTGCTTACATGATACATATAAATCTGGGGGTCGAGTGCCCTTTGACTTCTCGCATAAATACTCTCTATACAAATACAAAAGTTACTTCAAATAATCCATTCTAGCTTCGCATAAATAGTGGCCAAAATTGAAACACCCGCCTGCTATTTGCTTTACTTGTGAGGGCATGACCCTTTTAAACAAACAAATATTAACCACATCGGATGACTAATAGTTGTTAATAAGGGTTTTATTACATTTGTATGGGTACTGTTAAGCGTGTTAATGTGTGCAAAATAAGTAACGCACTAACAACATTTGTAAAAAGTAAAATGAAAAAGAGAAATCAAGGTCAAAATTTTTAAGATTGATTTGCTGTTGAATTGTATTTCATGAATATTTATTGTATAGTCAGAAAATGGTATACATATTTTTAAGAAGATTAAAAAAATCTGATGCATTAAAAATTTTACCATACTACATATTCCAAAATCTAACTCTTGAAAAAGTGCAAACTGAAAGTTCGTCTGTTGCGCAGACAGAAATTGAATTTAACTCAAGCTGAGAGCAAGTACTCCAGATGATTTAATTGGGCCCATGGCTATGGCTATGGGTAAAAAGGCTGTTTTGGTTGTGACTTACCTATCCAATGTCAATTCCTCCAGCTGGTTCAGATCACAGGCAATATACTCGAGCGAGGCGTCCGTGATGCGGGGACACCAGGACAGGTCGAGGGCGCGCAGCTTCTGCAGATTCTCGGCAATCAGCTCGACGCCATCGTCGGTGAGTTTGCTGCAGCCGGACAGACTGAGCACCGTGAGATGCGGCAACGAGTGCACTGCAATACAGAGAACCAAGAGCAGAAACAACAACATGATGATAAAGTCAATGATGATGAAGAGCAAGAACAAGAAGAAAACTTGAACATTAACTTTTACGTGGAAGCTGAGGCCAAAAAGTTTGCACAGCAGTAACAGCAACAACAATTATTGCTGCTGTAACAACAACAACGACAACGACAGCAACAACAACTACAACAACAACAACTGACTGCAGCAGCTGCCCCAGTTAACCAGAAGCGTGTCCTTTGCCGGTTGCTCAGACTCAGACTCAAACTCAAACTCTGTGTCTGTTTCTGTCTCCATCCTTCGGCATCCTTCAGCTGCTTTCGGCCAGGACTTTTGCATAGTTCATGAAGCATGTGATTTTAAGGCAGATTAGGTACATTCTAGACTTAAAGATGTTGCAGATATGAAGAGGAAGCGCAATCACGTAGTTGTGATTGTAGTTGAGCAGTATTTGATAAATATATTAGCTGTGCATTTATTATTTTAACAATTTTTTTTATATTTTAAAATTTTCTATCGTTGATTATGTGCCATATTTGATGTATTCATTTATGTTTTATTTATCTATCATTTAGTATCTAATATCTACCATCTACTATTTATCAAATATCTAATATTTATTAAGAGACTTCCAATAAAGTTACGTTTTCTAGGCGAAAATTATATTAAATAAAAATAAAATAAATTCTATTTACGATGTGCGCTGATAAATTTTCTTATTTTCTGCATAGAAAACAGATAATGAATGCTTAACTTAATTAAAGATTCTTGTGAGTGTGTGTGTGCGTGTGTGTGTGTGTGTGCGTGTGTGTGTGTGTGTTTGTGTGTAGACATATTGATACGCCCTCGGTCATTTAGAGTTTCGCTGGAACTTTTAATTATTCAACAACCTTCACACACATAAATCTGAAGTGGCGCAGCTTGTGCTTAGGGCCAAACTAATTGCATTTGAACTGTAATTGAATTTTGCGGCAAAACGGCGAGAATATGTTGGCTAAAAGCATTTGCATCTATTCAATTTGGTTCCGGTGCTTTGTTCAATTTGTTCTAGATACTACAAAGTAAAGTATTGGCGAATAGACATGAAACTATCTTACAGATAAAGTAGCTACATCTTTTCGCTCCCTCTTTGTTTCTGTTTTCTTAAAGCTGTTTATGTCCCTAGCCAAAGGCTGACAACTGACAATGACAACTTTGTTCCATTTGCGTCTGTTCCACAGCTTTGTTCCACATTTCGTGTGCCACATTTTGTATCTTTCAGCTGCAACTTGCAACTTGCAACAGTTGACATTCTTTTTATTTAGCTGCTTGTACTAGTTTAGGAATCGTATGCTCTTTGTATTACCATTGATTTGGCATTAGGGAATTGCTTTGATGTTTTTTGTCTTAGACTATTTCAAGCTCGGAATTTTGGGAATTGGGAGTAAATTTAGGGCAGGTTAAAAAGTAGTTAAAGCATTAAAAATAGACCGAAACAAATTTTGTATCAAGTAGAAAATCAAAGGGAAATTCTAATTTTTTTGGGATATCCTTACAAAAGTTTGGATCATTACAATTATTATTTCAAATTTGGTGAATTGGTTTTATTCTTAACTTTTCATCTAATATCTCATTCAAAAGCTTTCACTTTTTTGTTTGACACATAAATCAAAGAAAATGTAATATTGAGTTCATAAAAACTCACTTATGATTTACAATGTATAGTTTAAAGAAGAGTTTACTACAAATGTGTAATGTGCTTTAAAGACTTCGTATCTTTTCTAACTGCCAAGTTTTCATTCCTGCGAATACTTTTTTTAATCCTTGTATTTTGACAAAGTCTGAAACTTGACTTCAAGTTCCTTGACATTCCTTGAGTGTTAAAGGGTTGTCTGGAATGCGTATAAAGGGAGGAGTCGAAACAGGCGGCTACAATTACCGTTCGTAAGCGGCTTAAACCAGCGAAGAACTAGACAAGGGAGGGGAAACTGGGAGATAGTCTAGAGTTGATTTGGACACGTGCGGCGGCTGCATAAACAAAGATAAGAACCAAACGTGAAAAAAGGTCCACAAAAGACAGCAAACTTTGGAGTAGAAAAAAAAATAAAAGAATAGAATTAAAGAACTCGCATATGGAGGAAGATGAAGTCCAAAAATGCAGGTCCAAAGTAACTAAGCGGCTTTTCACTCGACTTTCTGAATAACAGCAATAACAGCAACGACAACAACAGCAACTACAACAACAACTATAAATGTTGCATACAAGATAAACTGTGTCCCACTTTGGTAGTCGACAGAGAGATACGGATTCGAGTATGTGTGGAAAAGTGCATCCCTTGTTTGGCTTCTGACCAAAAAAACCACAAAAGGAATACGAATGCGATTTGAATTACAAAATGAATACACTCGCTTGTGGGTAGCTTTCATTCGTATTTGTAAATGAATAGCTGCGTTTCACACATATGCAAAATTCATAATCATAATCAACTCGCTGGCTTCTGTTGCTAAGCGTTGCCCGAAACAATCTATGTATTAGTATTGGCGATATTTCTGATCAATCCAACTAATATTTGGACCTGGATGACTCGAGGAATGGCAGCAAAATTTTTAGAAAATATAGTTGAAGGATTGAGAGACTAACAAAACTAAAACGAATGTAGAGGAATAGAACTTTGAACAAAGAACAAGAATTTTAAAGAATGACGTATAAAGAAGAACTAGAAAATACTGTCGCTTAAAAAGAGCAAAAAAATTGAGAGAATAGGAATAAAAGGGAGATAGTTTAAGTTAAATTTTAGCAAAACTAAATTAAAATAGAGTAGTAATGTAAATCCAAACTGTGAACCGAGTACATCAGTAAAATAGAGCAGAGCGGAAGAATGTTTTATAATGATGAGCAAAGAAGAAAATGTAATTTATTCTTTCATTAATATAAGCAAGTTATAAAGAATGAATTGACAGAAAATTAAGAATCCCTTTAAAGCATAAAATTTTAGTTATTCAGGCAAGTAAAGGTATCAGCGTCGTGATTCCTTCACTGAATTCAACTCCGAATTGGCCTCAAGCCACAAAAATGAGAATAACAGTAACGATGACGACGCGACAGGAGGCTGAATATAAATAAGTAGATACCCAACGGCTGCTAACTGTAATTGTATCCACTGGCAACAGTTGCAGGCAGAAGCAAGAAGCAAGAAACAAACAGCTAGCAGCAGTATTTGTGGGTTAACTCGGCTCAAAAAGGGGGACACATCAAAGCTGAAAACCGCAAAAATATATGAAAACATCAATCAATAACAAAGGCCTATGTGTGTAGAGTTATTTAAATGAATGCTATGCATTTCATACATATGACAAAATGCCACCACAGACAGAGACAGACAACTGATACAGATACATAATCACAGATACAGATAGAGCTGGAGATGTTGCATTAGATTGAGATTATACTACAAGTACATGTATTGCCAGACTGCGACTAAGCGCCAATATTCAGTAAGCCACAGAGAGAAGAAGAGGTAGAGAGAGATACAGAGTGAGGCCGAGAGTGAGTCTAGGAGAGATAGAAGGAGAGCGATTTAGTCTAGAGATGATCGCGTGATTGTTCATTAAATTTTATATTATTTATTAATTTAAAATAAGTTTAATAAAAGTAAAGGAAGTAAAATAAAAGCAAGAAACTTTTAAAATGGTATCTTAATTTGAATTTCAGGGATATATGTGAATGATAAAGCGTGTCACGAATGAAAAACACGACACGCGCTCAGCTCTCAAATAGTTGGATTGAGAGAAAGAGAGAGAGAGAGAGCGTCTCGTCGATTGAATTACATTTTGAGCTCAATCTTTGCATTGGCATTAGATGCAGCAATTGGAATGGGAATCGGAATCAGTTAGAGTTCTCCGAGATTTGCTCGTATTTATCACGCCTGTAATCGCCGCTTCAATTCATTTCATTATCAGCTGCACTTTAAGACGCAAGCAAAGGCGACAGTGGCTATTAAAAAAAGGGAAATAAGTGCAAAGAAAAACCAGAAAAAAAGTATTGTGAAAAAGGATTCGATTCAAATTCAAATGTGTTGCAGTTTCGGTTTGTGACCGACACTAACGGGTATTTGTTCACTTGATCCTAAAGCTGCTTTACTCGTTTCTGCGATCACAAATTCTGAAATTGCAACGAAAATCAACAACAAAAAGAGGAAGAACATCGACAGACAGTAAAGTGATATGATATGATTGGTGGAGGGAGGAGGTTAAGTGCGGCGGGGGTCATCGTGAGTTCAGTGATGTGGCAAATGTGCATAGTGTGAGATATTTTCACATCATCAGAGAACTTGGAATTATTTCATGCATAATATGTGTAATGTAAGTACATAACATAAAATTTTAAATAACTCAAAAATCTGAGTCACTTGTTATGCAAGTGCTCACAAAATATTCACAGACAATCAACCATCAACCATTATCAGCGATTGCGACACATCTGATTTCACTATTTGATTAATCAGTAGATAGAAACATACAAAACTAACGGGGACATTCGAGAAATAAATACAAAATTGTGAAGATTGCTTTTATTATAAATATATTACAATTCATGACTGCTCAAAGAGTATCTATTAGTTGTTGTAT
Source organism: Drosophila subquinaria (assembly GCA_037043405.1). NCBI lineage: Eukaryota > Metazoa > Arthropoda > Insecta > Diptera > Drosophilidae > Drosophila > Drosophila subquinaria. The sequence continues at coordinate 8,861 of JBAMBL010002126.1, read as the reverse complement.
TTATGTTACATGTCTAATATATCTTTTTTAAGCTTATATTTGTAAGCCAAGATTTATAATAATTCTAGTGCCAGAATATCGATTGAAATATAAGAAGTCTTGCAAAGTTATCTTACAACTTTGCTTATTATCTATATTAGAAAATGTAATTTAAATTTTAAATTCAACACCTTTTTATGATAATTTAAATTCATATCAGCTGGCTAAATCGAATTCTGTTCCTGGAATTGGGCAACTAGCGAGCTGCTTGATATGTAAATGGAAATTTGCGCATGGCGGAACATTACGAGAACCTTCAAATAGTGACATCAAACATGAAACGAAAAACAGCACGCATATACATATGTATGTACATCAACAGCAACACACAAACGGTTAAGCTAACAATTTGTAACTTGTGTATCTATGAGATACATTTGCCATAACAACTAGCGACATTTGTGTGAACGCCTCGTTTCCTATTCGCTGTTGCCATTTTTATTTCTATTTTTTTTTCTTTCGATGGGCATATGTGATAGGCACTGTGTCCTATGTCCTTCGTCCTCTCTTTCTCACTATTTCTCCATCTGTCTCCCTCAATCTCGCACTTCTAGTTCTTATCCCTGTCCCATCTGCATTTATTTAAAGCTCTTGCCTCTTATCAGCTTTTACACGCTGATGTTGTCAAAACTGTCGAATCGAATTGAAATAACTTTTGCTATTGACATTGGCATCAAACCGTTGACATAGATACGAGTATTTGTTTATTTATTATTTTTTATTTTTCTTTGAGAGCGTGATATTACTTTTATTAAATCATATATGTCAGTCATACTTCTGCTTTTATTATATTTTTTGAATTATTTGAACTACTAAAAACAAGCAGAAAATGTAATAAATGAAAATAAATAATGGATATCTTCTAGTGACATAATCCCTCAGTTTACTGTCATTTCAACTCCGTATTACCAATATGACAAATCCGCAACGCACTCATAAATTTTCATGTTAAATGTTAGACACGAGGCAAACATTTCTACTCCCCACATTTCTCCACAATATGTATTTTCCTTTGTTTTTATTGATTTTTCTTTGTCGCTCTGAAGTTTTGCATGTGAAAAGCTGCTTAACATTATGACGAACATTATTATGGGGAAATTAATTCGAATCGCCAAGAGTTTGTACTAACTACTATAATTATTGATGACAGCTGGCTTGAATTTAGCATGGATTTCATTTTAATTGTTGCTCCATTAAATTGCATTAATTGACTGAATATTCGTTTTAAATTGAATGTGACGTACATGGCGTATGAGCGATGTCACGAAACGACTTAATTGGGTCCTGCAAATGAGGTGAGTGCATTTAATTTGCTTTCTGCATATTTGTCGCATATTTTACTACTTTATATATGTATATTAAATTCGCGGTTCAACTTGTGTGTTAAGTTTAAATCCCTTGACGGCACCTCGTAGCGTATGAGTAATTTAATTGCAAGTTTATATACTTAAGTAAATGCATAAATTATCACAAATTAAAAGAGTTAATACACGCTGCTCGAGAGCATTTGAATAGCTGGATGTGATGTGTTGGGATGTTCCGAGTTACATTTTCGTTTTAATTTCACTGGAAAATGCATTGCATACTTTCGGGAAACAAGTAAAATCAAAGGATATACAAATTTATTTTTGGAGACTCCATAAAAATGTATGAACAATATATCTTTTAATCTAAAAAATTAACAACACAATTAATTGACACTCCCATGAATAATTTGAACTTTTTCATTCATTCTGTACATTTTTTTTTTTTTTGAATTAAGTTTAATTAAACAAAACTGAGTCGAAAGTTTAAGTCGCGTTTGGTTTTTTCGTCTGTTGCATGTCGCATGTTGCATGTTTTGTGCAACTTTTTTGCGTTGCTCTGAATTTTAATTGCAGTTTGTAGCAAAAACAAACTTCATCTGTGACTTTTAATGTTAAAGTTAAATTTGAAAAGAACTTTTCCCCGCTCGAATCGACTTTAAATGAAAAATGAGAATCAATTAAACAGCAACAACAAAATATGCGCATCAAAGTAAATTCCAAACATTTTCTCCATGTTTTGTAAGAAGATACGAATAACAAGCAAAATAGAAAGAAAATTTAGAATATGTCAGAGTAGTTTTTAACTTAAAGGCAAGAGAACTCGACTGAATTGTACCCTGTACATTTTCAAAATAATGATTCAACGAAACTCTGTTTCTGAGTCCTGTCAATTCAGATTAATTTTGGGTAAATATTTGACTTTAGTAATTAAGCCTTAAATCACAAAAGTTAACAAAGGTGGCGACTCAAACAGGTAACCAAGTTGGAAATTGCCCCAAGCGGAAGTCGAAAATTGGCCAAAACAAAGTTGGAGATGAGAAGTAGGGAAATGAGGGGATAAGAAATGCGTAGGAGCGTTGAAATAATGAGCCAACTAAGGCAAATACTTATAGTGCTTTGGCAGAGAACGCGTGGGGCTCATTAGCCTGATGTCTTCGTCAGTTGCCGCAAAATGCCGATAAGGATTACGTAACGGAATCAACAGAGGACAGGAGACGGGGGAGGGGAAGGGGGAAGGGGAATAGACGATGGTGGTGGACAAAAGTGTTTAAAAATTAAATTAGCAACAGCCCCTAGAACAGACTTGTTTTTTGGTTCTTTGCCACGTTCTCTAGCTCAATTTCTGTTTAATTAACTGCAAATTTTGCACTAGAGAGCAAACAATTTGGCAAACAATGTGGGCGAAATTAAATGAGGAGAGGAGAGGAGAGTAGGAAAGCGCGGGGTAGGTCAAATTATTCAACAATTGACAAACGGATTGCAAATCGCTTAAAATTACACTTTTGGCAAATTGACAAATTCTGAATGTTGTCTGCGATTTCAATCAAAAATAAATAAATATATCAATTGGTATAAATCTGTAAAACTGTTTGCCATCTAATTTGGTATTTATTTTAGAAATAATTTCTGTACTTATTGCAATGAACTCACGGCGATTGAAGTATTTTTAGTTGATAACTTACCTGCAAAGAGAAAGAGTTGAGATTTCAATTAGTTGAGTAAATTATGATAGAATCTCAGCTATGTATGATTCTTAATCTCTATTGTTATCATTCATCATAAAAAAAATAAGTAAACTATGACTTGAGACTGGCATATTTAACGTTTGCTTAGAAAACTGCACTAAATACATGTTTAAAAAGCTTTATTTAAGTTATTTCCGGTGCTTTAGAGAGAGTTGAAAGACAAAAGTGGGTAAACAAGTTTTAGTTTTATAAAAGACGAAGAATAATGCAAGTAAAATGGAACTCTGCAGTTGATAGAGTAGCAGACAACTGCCAATCAAATGCAAGCATACACATACATCACACCCACACATACACATAGATAGACATTATATAGCCACATGACCTGGAAAGCGATGCGCGTGGGAGACGCAACAAAAGGGCACTTCAGCACTTGCAGGCTGAGAATCGCAGAAGAGTCATAGTGGATGACGAAGATACGGGGCAAAGAGGGACAAAGAGAGATGGGGAAAGTGTATATGGACAGACAGACAGACAGACTAACGGCCAGCCTGGCTCTGGGGAGCCATTGAGCGACAGTGGAGCTAAGCGTTTTAATACATTTTTAATAAGGACGCGTAACGCGTGATCCACGTCAAAGCTTTACCTCAGGCAATTGCCTACACTCCCTCCACTCCCTCTACTCTCTCACCCTGCACTAAATCCCCCAACTACTCTGTGTTCCCCTTTTGCTTAACCCGAGGGATTGCCAGCAACTAAAAGTTTAACGAGCAAAGTGTTAAAAATAATGTTGTGTTTTTTACGGCAGTAAAACTTTAGCAAATGCATTTTATAAATGCAAAAAGTTTATTAATTCCATGATGTGTGGATAAGTATGCTATGCTACATCAAAGGTAACTCAAAGAAGTCCTTTAAAAAGTTATTCAAGGGACGTTGCTCATCTTTTCTTTCTAAGAGCTAAGCTACGAAAGTAAAGAAGCTTTTTAAAATAAATATGTTTTTTTTAAAGAATTTTTCTCAAATTGTTCCTATAACTCAATTATTTTATAAATTTAAAAGTAATGGCTACTTCAAAAATTGGAATAAACTATAGTTTATTATAATTGTTTATTAAATCTGAAACATCTAGATTAATTTTAATTGCGTTGAATTCTTAGCTATTCCTTGGTTTCTTCACATTCTTCTTTCTATTAAAGTTACCGCAAGTAATCTTCTTTATTCTATCGTTGCCCAATTTAACCTCGTTTTTTACGACAAACATAATGATTTAATTCTTAAATCAATTTTGCCCAATTATGTATTATTTCCCTTCTCGTTTTCACCCTTTGACGCATGCAACTGCGTCACAACTGCACAAAATGGCCGACGCAAAGAGAGTGTTCTTTAACTGCTGTTGACAGTCGCCGTTGACGTTGCCGTTGACGTAGGCGTCGCAGTTGTCCTGTGGCAATCGTGCTTTGACGTCGCCATTCCATCATTGGCAGCATCATGGCGGTGGCTCCAAGCAGTATATTTTCCTTTATCCACCTCCCCCCCTTTAGAGTCCTTACCACAGCGTGTGTGCAATTTTTTGTTGCCTACTTTTAAGCGTCACACTTGGCCTGCTTTGTGCGTCATTGCGTGTAGTTATTTACAGAGAATGTGTGTGTGTGCGTGTGTTTGTGTTGTCATTGTGGTTGTCATTAAAATGCAATTAAAACGCAATTCATGTCGGCAGCGATTGCAAGTCAAAGAGAGCAGTTCGAGTAGTTCTCATGTTAAGCCTACTATCAGTTCCTTACCAGTTCCCTTCCCTTCTCTTCCTTTGTCTTTATCTGTATCTCCCATTTTTCATGTTTCTTCTCATCACTTGCTCTCTTGGTAGTCTCACAAAACTACATTGCATAAACCCGCAATTACTGCATTTAGATTTACGAGCTTATTCCTTGTGGCTGAACTTTTAACTAAGTTTCTGGTATGTATGTGTGTGTGTGTGAGAATGTAATTGTGTTCACGTTATCACCGCTTGACTTTCACTTGTGGCAGCAAGTTTATGTTGGTTTCCAACTTTTATTCATTCAAACTAATTTCATTTCATTTTGCATTTTGCTTGCTTTCTTTTTCTTAATTAAAATGTATCTTCATATAAATTACGGTCTTTTCTCATCTACATGCTAACAAATTATTACAACTAAGTGGCAACGCTGTGAGTATAACAACTTAGCACGACCCTTTAATCTGTATAGTTGCGTCTAAGAAAACAAAATCGATTTAAGTCAAAGTGCATTTTGACGTTTACACGAAGTAGATAAAACGAACTTCTGATGAAAAATGGACATTCTATCTTTTTAGAGCGGAAATGCTTGAACATATTCAGAGTAAACAGTTTGAGGCGGGTCAATGGGGTCCGAGTCGTTGTTCAAGTTCATTAGCTTGGACATTGATTGATGTGGATAAGGTTATCGTCTGCCCACAGGATATCTTTTGGAATCATTTCGTTACCCCCCTTCTGCTGTTTACTGACCTTAAAAGTTACCCACACGCTGTTGACTAAAAGCTTTTAAATTGAACTACTAATGGAACGACTAAGGAACAAAGAACCAAAACTTGGACTTGCTTTTTTTGTAAAAATACACTTTTTTAAGACAAAGAAATGTACAACACACTGAAGGATAAATTCTAAAAATAAAAATTCTTTTATAGAATTTACACATTAAGTATATAAAGAAATTTACAGCACTTATTGTACTAATTATGAAACTACTTTAAGAACAATATTCATTTCTAAAAAAAATAAAATGATTTATTCCTTTATTTAACTTTAAATCGCAACAATTTGTTATAATACATTCATTTTAGATGTCTATTAATAAGAAAAAGTAGGCAAATAAGCTTTAGAATCCCGAAATAATCTTTTATATAAAATTATAAATAAAACTTTATAAAATATGTTGTTAGTATACAAAGTATTTTTGGGGTATAAGGTAAAGTTCATGGCCAAATACCGTGTGCAAAACAACAAAAAGCCGGCGACAATTGATTGACAAGTTGGCCAAGTGGTTCACAGAGACGGAAAGGCAGGGAATCAGGTGTGAAGGCAGGAGGGAGAAGGGAGAAGAGAGAAGGTGCGTGGCCAACAGCACGCGTCAAGCCAGAAATCGTTGTCGTTGAGCTTTTGCTTTTCCTTCTACTTATAAATAAGTTAATTAAAAATTGCGCGCGACAAGCAAAGAAAACACACAGAAACCGCAGCGATGGCAACGTTGATCACAGATGATGACAACAACAACAACAACAACAAAAAGAAAACACCTTGAAAATTTTTAATGTAATTAAATAAAAACGATACTCGGTGACTAGAAGGAGGAAGAAGCAGAGAAGTGGTAAGATAAAGCTATTTAGTATACACTAAATATATGTATTTACATACATATATTAACGGTAAAGTGAAGAGCGCATCGACCACTTGACTTGACAGAGAAACAGTAGCTGCCACGCCTTCCTCTTCCACTCCTAGCCCTAAAGATAATTCTCAGACAACTTGGCAAAAACTGACGAAGATGAATATTATGTCTGTTATGGCAAAGAAATTTGTTTTTTCAGTTCTCCCAGGGAATTCAACCAAGATAAATAATGTAACCCAAAAAAAAAAATATATGTATATTTTATAATAGAAAGACTGTAGCGAGGGTTGCTCTCAAAGTTAGTCTCATGCTGGATATATTTTAGTTAACATTTATATGATTTTGATACTATAAAAGCACACCTCGTTGCATGCGTCACTCGCACAGTGGTTCAAGTAAAGAAAATCAAAAAGTATTTAATTTTTATGTAATTCAGCAAATATCCTCCAAAATATCCCACATAAAAATAAGTTTAAATCTGTTTAAATCTTATATATTGTATTTAATACATTTTGTCTCCTGCTTTTAGCACTTCAACCCACTGTGGCCACAACTGATTTGTGTTTGGTTGCGAGACAGTGTGATGAGGAGCCAACACGACGGGACTTTGCCATTTATCTGGTATTCGGGAGCTGGGACTCGGGACACAAAAACCGAGCACTTGCGGCTGAAATTGATGGACATTTGTCGTTTTTGGCGGCGACATATAATGACAATTGCAATTGTTCAGGCGCGAAACGAACCGCAAACCACTTTATTAGCGACGCAGACTCAACAATAATGCTTTTGATGATGCTCATGAGCGGGATGATGATGATGATGATCATGCCAATGCCAATGCCAATGAGGTTGATGATGTTGTTAGTGTTGGCTTTTTCGTTTCTTTTCGCCTTGGTTATGCTTAATGAATTTCGATCAGTTTTGATTAACCCGTACATTTGTCTTGTTGGTGTGAATCCGCATACGGATGCTATGTGAGATTAACTTGTGCACCCGCATTCGCGAATTTCGCTCTTGTTGCGTGCTCATAAATCACGCATGACGCCCAGTTGAACGAACTCACTGCCAATTAGCCTCAGGGGCACCTTTTTCAACGTTGAAATTCACACATATGTTTGTTTCCGTTTCCGGTGCTGCCAAATCTCGCGTGCCAAATAATGTGTCACCTGTCAAAAAAAAAAAAAAAAAATATCCTTCGGTTCGTGAATGAACAATAAAAAGTACATTGGCATCTGGCCCAAATTGTGACGAGAGGGGAAGAGTAGTCAACTTAAAAAAAAATTGGTAGATCTTCTTTTTTATTATTTTTGGTTCATAGTATAGAGAGATTTCCACCCACTTTCGCGCTGCCTCCTGTGAGAATTGAACTCACGACCGCTGGTTTACAAGACCAGCGCTCTGCCACTGAGCTAAGAAGGCGCTTGGCGTGGCAACTCCGTTACTTTGGGCACATTGTGAAGAACGCAGCGAACGCAGCTCCAAAGAGTTTGAAATAGACTCTTCAATTCAATTACGAATGCAATTAGCTAAATGACAGCGTCATGTTGTTGTGATAAGCGAGGGAAGTTGAAGCAGTTGAAACGAGGGCGACACAATGTCTGCAAGCTTATCAAAACTTTTGCTGGTGTCGTTTCTGTTGCTGTCGTTGTGTTTCAGTTGCTGTTATTATTGTCGTTGTTGTAGTTGCCCATGTTGAGGGTTGACAAGCAGCGCAAAGAGGTTTATACAACTTTTGGCAGGATCTTTGCGTTTACCTTGACTTGACAACGTTGTCCTTCAAATTGTGCAGCAATCAGGAAACTTATTCCCAGTCGGAAAACGTAATTCACTTGAGGTAATTTTTATTCTCATTTCCATACGAACTACTAAATAAGCCTAAAGAATGGAGTTCTAATAATATTTATTACTTATTTCATTTTAAATTCTATGTGTATAGTTTCTACCCTAATTATAAACTGCTATATCCAACTCTAATATTTGGATATTTAATACTTTTAAAATAAGTAAACAGCTTTTTGTTTAATCTTTTTTCCTAAGCTACTTTATTAGTTATAAATATGCTAGAATTTCAAGTTCTCACATTGCTGCGCAAATTCGATGTTCAATAAATAATTAAAATTGACATAATTTGCGGGTGTTTTTTGGATGATGGTAAGCGGAAACTTCAATGTTGGCCTTTAATTAAATATTTCCGGATATTGCAACAATGCGGTGAGCCGTAAACCATTTAAATTAAAATGCCAAACAAATAAATTGAAGTCATGGTAAATATAATACGAGAAAGTAGTTGCTGTTCTTCATTTGTTGTTATTGTTATTGACTGTGAGGTAAATCATTTTTCAGGGTCGATATGAAATAAGCTCATTAAATACGTCAATTATTTATATTACTCGAAATGGACAATTACAAATGATATGTGGGAGGAAAATTATATCTTTCATATTTTG